>JABUQX010004576.1:0-25386 GCA_015478945.1 Trachelipus rathkii
TATACATTCGGATATTCGTCCGAAAGGAAAGACCGAGATAAGTAGAAGATAACGATGATCACTTGAACCATTAAGAAGTGGATAATAATAAAGAAACATCGGTGATGATGGAATTCCCTTGAAGATGTAAAACAAAAGGGATGTAGAAAGTACAAAGAAGCCAGATCCTCAGAATAAAATACATAAACACTAAATAAGTAAATAGACAATAAAGGATTAAGACGGTGGATAATGAAGAGAAAGAATACTTCTTACTTTTATTAAACAAAGTAAGAAATTCAAAATATTATACAAGGAAAATAATAAGTCCGATTAATCAATTCAATATAACTATAAAGGCTTTACTCTGTGAATTAATTTTTGAAATTGAATTGAAATGAAACACATACTTTCACTTTGAAAACTAAACTAAACTATCCTCACAACCGACAGTGAATTGAATGAACCTAAAGTGGAAATATCCTCCACACCACGAAGTGAATTGAAATTAGGGATGGGCCGGATATCCGGCAACTATCCGGTATCCGCCTATCGCGGCCAAGTTTTTGACTATCCGGTATCGGCCGGATAACCGGTTTCCGGCCGGATAACCGGATAATTATTTCCCTAGTAGGTTCTTCCTTGTTTGGGGAACATATTACAAATATTTGAATATTATATATATATCATATTAATTATATATATATATATATATATAATATACTATATATATATATATTATATATATATATATATATATATATATATATTATATATATATAATTACTTGTTTAGACTTTTGATATTGGGTACCAATTTTCATATTATTTTATTCATCATTATGTTGACTTCGTACAATACAAGCTGCGTTCCGAAGTCCGAGTGCAGCCGTGCGCAAAATGCGAACTCGGAAACTCTTCGAATTGAAAAAAATCACATTAACCAATCTGAGAACAGAAATTTTTTGAACACCTGGAAACGGGTCGAGCACGCCGTCGGTCAGCCTGACATTATAAAATTACTCTTATACTTATATGTATTATTTTATGAAATGATACGATATATTTAGTATCCTTAAAATAAAAGTTTAACTAAATATTAAAAACTTTTGGCAAGCTATTTCCGACAAATGTTTTGTTTTAAAATTTTTTAAACAAAGTATTTTCTTTCCGCCCGTTTTTTAATTCCCGAAATCGAGGATTTCACAACGGGCGCCTGACTTATGCGTTTTCGTGAGTAGAAGTGCGCAACGGGCTCTGGAACTATGCACGGCTCTTGTTTGCCTCATCACTGCAAGTCGGGCTTCTGACAGCAGTTTATCATTTAATCTGAAATTTGGTGGTGACCACGCCTTTCATAAATTATGGTAAAATATTGTAATATTAAAATATTATATAAATAAAAATTACAAAATATATTATTATATATCGGTAACAAGATGATATTTATAATGGATTAAGCTACCAAGACACATGTTGATGCAATTTTACGCACACAATTTATTTCTCACGTTTAAATATTTCGAATTACTATAGTTTACCACTTGCTTATTTTAACGTGTTTAATCATTGTATTATTTACCACTATATATACGCACGTTTTCAGAAATTTATAATTAACTAAAACCACAAGCCTAATATTCTAAATGTTACCCCACCTTCAGTGATAAAATATTTAAAAATCAAGAGCAAATTTCAGGGCACAAAACTTGATAAAATGCAATAATGTTGGAAATAAATATAGCTACGTCTGCTATTAAGAAAAGTGGTGCTACGAATAAATGGGCAATATCGATTATAACTTTATAATGACAATCGAGAAACTAATATTATCGATATTGAGCATCGGTCGATTTATCTCAACACTCAAGATATATTTATATATTGATAAATTTTTACATGAAAAAATAAACGAAACCGTCCACAAATCAGAATCTTTGCAAAAAAAAAAAAAAAATAATTATATAAAACATAACATTTTCGGAAAAACTATCGAGTACAAAATGGCCAACGTGTAAAAATTGGTGGACTATAAATTTTGGCATTGCATGAAACTCCACAATTTTTTTTTGGTAGTCTCTAATTGCGGAATGATATAGGCATTCCCGCTAACTGCAATTCCATAACATTTTTCAAATTATCGCAATGCACAATTTCTCAATTTATTTTGGTATTGCGCAATTGAGGAATTGCGGACTTTAATTGCGGAACGCCCACTCTGATATATATATATATTATATTATATATATATATATATATATATATATATAATATATATATATTATTTCAATATATATATATATCAGCCCTCACCTTTTCTTCAGGTTTGTTTTCTAAAAAACTATGATAGCTACATAAAAACTGAATACATTTTTTTGAATCAGCGCACATTGTAATGGAGGAAATGAAGAAGAAATAAAATAAAGTGCGATAAAAAAATAATAAAATTAACAAATAGGTTACATGTACGATAATTCTCTCGTTCCCTCAAATTTCCAAATTTTCGCGTTCCACAGTCATGAGTCCCCCAATATTTTCTTTTTACGCACGCGAGCATACACACACACACACACACACACACACCAAACACCACAGCACACACACACACCACTCTCACACCCTATGATACATAAATGTTCTAAGGTGAAATGAATTTTTTTTTGGTGACCTGACCTGGCCTAACCTACTAACCTAACCTAACAACCTATATGCAATTTTAATTTTTTAATTTTAATTTTAATTTTAAACTTTTATTTTTAATTTTTTAATTTTTGCTATTTATTTTTAAAGTTTCCCCAAAAGTATTGAAAACGATAAAAGAAAACGTTTATTTATTTATGGGTAATCATGTTTAAAATTGTTTGAACCGTACGTTATAACTTTATTTTATTGGAGTTTATTTATTAATAATAATTATTAATTTTTTTTTCTTGCATTACAATGTATGCTGAATTCAAAAATGTATTAAGTTTTTTTTTTAGATATAGTGCTTTTTTAGATACAGGGGCACCTAATCTGGAGGACTGGCCATATATATCATATATATATATATATATATATATATATATATATATTTATATATAATACTATATATATATATATTTATATATATATTATATCCCGGTATATCGTCGGGCGGGGTGGCGTGGGCCACTTTAGGTATAACTTCGTCTCCCCACTTTCCCCTAATACACTTTTTGGAATTTTTTTTTCTGAAAATTAAAGCCCTATAGTAGGTCATAAGAACACAAAAAAAATAATAATGTAATTCTATTATCATAGTTTTATTAAAAGTTTAATAAAGCTCATTAGACTCACTTGAACGGGTTGAATCGGACCACTTGTGGGGTGAATCTGGGCATCTTTTTAAATTCCCTTTTATTGTATAAATTTTCAAATTTTATATTTTAAATTTTTACTTAATATAGGCTAATTGTTTTATTTTATATTAAATAGTAAAAAGTAATTAAATTTCAATAATGATAAATAAAATAAGAATAAAATAAGGTGGCCCCAAATTCACCCATTCGTGGACAAATTTTTTGACACTTTTTTGATTCTATATTTCCATATAATTTCAATTTTTTATTTTAATTTTTACTTAATATAGTAATTGTTTATTATATTAAAATTAGTAAAAAGTAATTAAAATTTCAATAATGATAAAAGGCCTATATAAAATAAGAATAAGCAATAGTGGCCAAATTCACCCCCATCATCAATTTTTATGAAGGGGGGTGAATCGGGCTAAGTTAGGCCAAGCGCTTTAACCACTATGTAGGTAATGTTTGGAACAAAAATTTACTTTGCCAGTTTAAAGCTAACATACTCAACTGAATACACTTGAAAAAATAATTAAATCTGTCCTTCAACTTTTCCACTTTTATACAAAGTTAAAATAACTCACATTTTTCAAAAGTGAAATTCTATTTAAGGATATTTTATAGACTAACATATTATATTTTTCAAAAATATAAAAACTCTCTAGAATTAAAGATAATCTAAATAAAACTTGTAGTACTACCGCGTGGCTATTTAATGAGCAAAAAAATTTTTTTATTTTTTTTATTTACAGTCACCCCGCCCGACGCTATATAACAGACTGCCGGATATCCGACCGGATATCCGGTATCCGGTTTTAACTTCTAGCCGGATATCCGGTATCCGGCTAATTCACTATCCGGCCCATCCCTAATTGAAATGACCTTGCCCTATTTAATAATTATTCCATCAAGACCCTTGAAAAATAAATAAACCCAAGACTAAAATGTTAACGTAATAAAGAACAATTCCGCTTATCTTAAAATAACTTGCCTCTCAAAAGAATCCCCAGTTCCGGCAAAAATTTGTCCAAGGTATAGAATTGTTAGACAAGACTAATCCCAAGACCAAGATTTGTCTAAAACTGAGAGATTCAATTTAACATAACATAAAGCAACAAAACATGAAACTGGTCTTTTTTCTCAATAAAAAAAATCTCCAACATAAAAACTTTCAAACATAAAAATCTTCCAAACATAAAAACGTCCCAACATAAAAACGTCCCAACATAAAAAAGTCCAAACATAAAACTTTCAAACATAAAAACTTCCAAACATAAAAACGTCACAACATAAAAACGTCCCAACATAAAAACCTGGAAAGGAAAATACACTAATTAGGTATTTTCATCCATGAAATAGTAATTTATTATATTTCAATTTTTTAAGTGACCTTTGAAAACCTGAATTTATATGATAAACTAAATATATCTGATAATTTCTCTGCATGACAAATATTATGAAAACTAAAGAGCTTTTTAACATTAATAACAAAAATAATTACACTGAAGACCTACCCTATTAATTGGTCAATTATCTGTGAGGGTTTTTATGTATCTTTTGAATGGAGAGATCTCCTACAAAAGAAGACATAAAACTACTTTATAAACCTAAACATCATATGTTAACTTTCATATATCAATAATTATTAGTCAAATAAATATTATTTCCTAACATCTTCATAACATAATCATACCTTATAAATTCTGTTATAATTCGTTATAATTTCAATGATGATAAGTAATCTCTAATAGAAGTTTTGCTACAATATTGGTTCTGCAGGACAGCTGTTTATACATAAATACTTTTAAAGATTTCTAAAGATGCTGAAACATGTGAATGAACAAAAGTATAGTACTGCATAAATAAATTTAAAAAAAAATAATAAATCTTCATGCACACCTAATGCCTAATCATAAAAGTAGGCATGCATTTATGTGCAGGTAATTAGCAAAATTGAATTAAACCTAAACCTACAAATAAAATAAAACCTTAATTTTCAAAAGTGAATAATCATTATGATAAAAAACCAATTTATCCATAATTCCTAATTTCGTGATAATATAAAAATTGGGTTTTCTGGGGAGGAAATATGATCCCCCTTACAACGTCGTTATAATAATAACAATTTATACACAATGGATGATATGAAACAGTATGTCATTTCTCACTCTTCCTTTAGATCTCTTCAATGTTTGGTTCTTCTATTATCAATTTATTTCACTCCCTTGTTTCTTCAATATATATTTTCTCTTTCTTTGAATCTGTTACTAATTATTATCGCTCGCTCTACAATTTAATACTATTTTTACTATTTCCCATATATAATAATTCAAATAAAAATATTCTTATATAGTTTTTGCAATTGAAACAAAGAACAATTCATGCAGCAGACATTGATGATGTCTAACATCATCACTGTCTGCTATCAGTCTCACACCACTCTCTTCCATCTCTTTCATTCCCCTAATATTTCTTCAAACACCGAAACATATTAATCATCACTTAACTCACACAACTCTCATTTCTACTCAGAATACATTATTATACCTACATTTCTTTCCCAAGTTCATTTTGTCAATGAATTCTTCACACATATTCCACATCTTATACACTCTTTCACTCACATTATTATACTTACATTTCTTTCCTGAGTTATCTTCCATCAGTTCATCACACATATTCCGTATATTATACACTGTCACTTGCTTGACACGTACCTTGTACGATGTTACCTTGTTGCGTTTCCTCATCTTCTTCACACACTACAACACTACTATATTCATTCCTACTATCATCTATGTGACTATCACCCATTTGTATCTTTTCTGTTTTTCTCTCACTACTGTTATTATTTTCATTTTTATCTTGATCACTCTTTACTTTCTTCCGTTTCCCCCTTTTTCTCTTTTTTATTGAACATTTTTCTCCCTGATAATCTAATTCTTCTGTAAGGTCATTCGTGCTTACATAACCTTTACATTCACTCACTGTACTATTAGCTCTTTTATTTAAAATTGCCTCAATCATTTCTTCTTTTTCTCCATCTACATCTTCAATTTCTTCTATTTTTTCTTCTCTGTTCTCATTCAAATAGATATTCTCCTTCTCCTTTTTATTCATTTCTTTTGTTCCCTTTTTTTCATTCCACCAACAGTCATTTTCCTCGTGTCCCCATTTAGACACATTATGCATTTCTTAATATTCTCCACGCTTGTCTGGCACTGTATTGATGCATGTCCCTTTCTCCCACATCAAAAACAAAATATTTGTTCTTCACAATCTCTCGCCATATGCCCATCTTTCATGCATTTGAAACATCTCAATCCCTTCAATTCCCAACCCTTATGTCCTATCCCTCCGCATTTATAACATTTAATTCTTTCTTCCATTTCTCCTTGTGTTTCACTCTTCTGCGCTCCTTCTGTTGTGTTCTTTACATCTATAACCTTATTATTCCTCTCACAACACACTTGTTCTTTTTCATCTCTACTTGCTTCTCTTCTTTTATACACGACCCCCGTCATTTCATCCATACCTTGTCAGTTTCTTACCCACCACAATTCTTCCTTTTCCTTTCTTTCCCTTGTATCCTCACTCTTAGTTTTTATATCCTCAAATATTCTTAACATTTGCTTTCTAATATTCTCGTATTCCAATTCACTTTCGCCACATCCACCTATAATAATCTGTTCTTCCCATTTTTTAAGTCTTGCTGTATACAATAAATGCGCTCCTTTTACGTCTTTACCCCACTCACTCATCCCTAAACAGTTCGCTTCACACATCACTCTTTCATATTGTATCACATATTCTTTCACGCTTTCTTCCTCTCTTCTATCAATTTTCAATACATTTAGAACACTATTGAACCTCTCCACTTGTTTATCCAATTTATACCTATTATCTAAAGCTTCAAGGATTAACTTCACCCCTCCCTCGTTTGATAACTCACACTAATATTCTTTGTCAATTCCTCCGCTTCACCCTCCAAATAGAATCTTATCATTAATCCCTTTTGTCTCATGTTTGCATTTAATTCCGCCCAATCACTCACCTTTCTCCTCCACTTCTCATAATCTCTTTCATTTCCAGAGAACACTGGACATTTTCCAACTATTCTAACTTCGTCACACTTCTTATGTTCTTCATCTTCACCGCCCATTTTACCTATTTTACATTAGCAGAGTTGCGCACTGATAAAAATAAATGCAAGTATACCACTAATTTACTAACTAATTTTGTTTTTGCAATTTGTAATACTCTATCTATCCCTAATGTTCTATCTATTTCTAATTATAATCTCTACTCTACTATTATATAAATGTATAATTACCTTATGATCTTATGATGATATCTTTGATTATGACGTGAGATACTGACGTGTTGATGATAATATAATATGTTAGTGGTCTATTAGTATAGTCTCGTACAATGAGTATCGTCCACACAAGTCAGAAATATAAATTAGTCACGTACACAATGGATGATATGAAACAGTATGTTATTTCTCACTCTTCCTTTAGATCTCTTCAATGTTTGGTTCTTCTATTATCAATTTATTTCGCTCCCTTGTTTCTTCAATATATATTTTCTTTTTCTTTGAATGTTACTAATTATTATCGCTCGCTCTACAATTTAATACTATTTTTACTATTTTCCATATATAATAATTCAAATAAAAATATTCTTATATAGTTTTTGCAATTGAAACAAAGAACAATTCATGCAGCAGACATTGATGATGTCTCACATCATCACTGTCTGCTATCATTTAACATTTATGAACCCGGGGAAATTTCAGAATTCCATTCCATTCCATTCCATCTTCCTTTGTCTTCTCTGCCATGTACTCTGTGCTTTTCAGTTAGGACCCCACTCCAAGGGATCTTCAGGCTCATTTGAGGGTCTTGGAACCCTAAAATTAGAGATCTACATCATTAAAAACATATAAAAACATCTCATTTGACCTAATATGCAGCTGGAGCCAGAATTCAGTCTGGCTCCGGATCCAACTCTGACTCTGGTACATGTGCTCCGTCACTTAATTTAATATCAGGACTCTATTTCATTCATTCTCTTCTGTGCTCTCATCAAATTTCATCCCTCTACGAGCATTTCCAGGTTTTGGGGGCCCAACCCCCCCTCACCCTTGACTGGGGTGGCCAATCGACTCAGAAACCACAGGAATCGACTCGGAGGCATCAGAAACCCATATAAACATATGCAACAACAACAAAAACTAAAAAGTACCTAAGGTTGCCAGATTTAACAAAAAATCAGCTAAATCTGGCAATGCTGCTAATTTATCATTCTTACTTACTACTAACACGTTAGGGAAGCTCATTTCAGCTAGTGTCAACCAAAAATGGGTAAAATTTATATATTTTTTTAAGGTGTTCTGAAATTGCTCCAGCGAAAATTTTGCTTTTTTTTTTTTAATTTTTAAAAAGTTATTAATATTTTTTTTCGATTTCTTTACATTAAATGATTGCCAAATGCCCATATTTTATTACCATATATATAACTAAATGTGTAAGTGTTATAGTTTTTAAGTTACGCTAACTTAAACAAAAATTGCACCATTTTTTCTGAAATTGCCCGGGTTGACGACTTGACGGTATATTTGCAGTTAATATTCCTTAAAGATACTATTTTAATTTATAAAATAAATATACTTGGGCACAACCAAATGTGAAATAAATGGCTAAGTATTGGTTGTAGAGGGAATGCAACCCTGAGTTACCTATCAGTACACAAATGTTCTATCTTATTACTGTGTATTTATTATATTAAAGTACAGTATCGGCACCTAAAAAAAAATAGTATCATTATTGGCCTCTTTTATGATATCAGTGCATCTCTTATATATATATATATATATATATATATATATATATATATATATATATATATATATATATATATATATATATATATATATATATATATATATATATATATAATATATATATATATATATATATATATATATATATATATATAATAATATATATATACATATAGACAAAGATTTTTTTATATATATATATATATATATATATAAGCAGCTTAATAATATATATATATATATATATATATATATGTATATATATATGTAACTGTATGTATATGCTATAATAATATATATATATATATATAATATATATATATATATATAGGCCTAATAACTAATATATATATATATATATATATATATATATATATATATATATATATATATATATATACTATATATATATATATATATATATATATATATATATATATATATATATATATATATATATATATATATTGGTTTGTAAAGTCCTCTTCTAGTGTTCTTATCCCTTTAAAGTTTGAACCTTTGAAAAGAATGTTTTTTAGTGTTGGTAGGCTATTTCGTAATTCTTTCACTTCTAATTTTATTAATTAAATAATTTTTAATGGTAAAATTAATGTTTTTTGTTGTTTAGTGGATTTTTCTATTCAAATTTTTGAAAGCTAAGTTTTAAGATTTTAATTTATTTCTTTCTTTCCAGAAAGATAATACTCCACATAGTTTGTATTCGCTTCAATAATCAGTATTCGTTAGTTTTTAATACTTTTTATATTGAAGATGGCTGGAAGGAGTTTGAAATTATAATTTTTTAATGTATATATAACAAATTATTCAGTGCAATAACAGTTTTACAGTATTTAAATTTCAAGGTAAGATATATAAAAACAAATAGCTAAATGTAAATAATTTTTTTGTAACTGTTTTCGAAAGTTTTGTAAATTAAAATCTTTTTGTATAATTAACACTTATTTTTTATTTTTTTATTTTTTCTTAATGATTGCACAATTAAAATTGATAAAAAAATAGTACTAATGTGTTATACTTTCCATTTCAGGCCGATTTATATATTTTGAAATGTTGAAATTTTTACTCTACGTTGTCTTACAAACTGAAGGTAATATTGATAGTACTAATGAAAGAATAGCTTCAATTATTTTTGTTTTATTTTAAGGTGTGGTGGAGTATGTAGATATCTGAATTTTCAAAACAATAATGTCATCACAGTTTAGTTTAAGATCCTTTTAGTATTCGTAACATCAGAGCATTTGTATCCCCCTTTAACAATAGTTACAGGATAATTTAATATAATTCATTCATGTTACTTTGTGATGTTTGCTGTATATATACCGTATATATATATATATATATATATATATATATATATATATATAAATATATATATATATATAACATATATATATATATATATATATATATATATATATATATATATATATATATATATATATATATATATATATATATATATATATATATATATATATATATATGTATATATATATATATCAATTGAATATTTATTTTATATGATTTGGACATAGGTATATACTTTTATCATAAATAAAGTGGAAAAAGTGCTATATATCAGCGGTTCCCAAACTTTTTTTTGCTGGGAAACCCTTGTTTAATTTTCAATAATACGCGGAACCTATTTCTAACCTATTTTTAAAATATATGTATATGTATATATAATAATAATAATAATATATATATGCATATTTATATATATAATAATAATAATATATATATATATATATATATATATATAATATATATATATATATATATATAATAATAATAATAATATATATATATACGATATATATAATAATAATAATATAATAATAATATATATAATATATAATAATATATACCCATTAATAATAATAATAATATATATATGTAATATATATATATATAATATATAATAATAATATATATATATTATAATATGTATAATATATAATAATAATAATAATAACTATCTTTTATAATAATAATATATAATATGACCTGTGGATTATCGATGGCGACCCTCCACAATTGCAAAAAATCTTCCTACTCGAATCCCTCCCAAACAAACCAATCCCCTACCTCCCCAGACATCACATTCTGTACCCCCTCATTACATCACTGACTAACCTGGAACACCACTATCGACTTACTCAGGCCACCCCTGATCCTTATTTCTCTTCCCCCATCAAACCCCTTTCAAAGATCACTACATACACTAACTACAAAAACACTGGCCAGCATTCACCAACCATATCGAAACCCATATTAACCCATGCCAATCCACGACACAATATCCTTGCATTCCTCCATTATTCCTAAATAACATAATTGTCAGTCAAACCAACCTCTACATACCCAAAAGGAGCCACAGAAAATCCTGTGACTTTCTCCCAGAGTGCCCAGCTCATTAAACGAAAACTCCCTCTGGCTTTCAGTCCATATGCCCCACACCACTAACCAATTAACAAACCTAAATACCCAAATCTCCAACCTCATAATCACCAACACCACCAATAAGTTTTCAGAATACCTACAAAGTAATATCTCAAATTGATAACAAGAAAACCTGGCAAGTCATCAAAGAATTGAATAACTCAAGAAACAACCTCACACACGAATCCCCATCCTTACCTGATAATTCCCTCCCTTCCCCAAAACAACAATCAGACCGCCTCGCAAAACATTATGCTAACATTTCTTGTAAACCAACCCCTCTTGTAAACCAATAATAGGAAAATAAAAAAACAACTCAGAAAACTTCCCTCAGACCACAACCCCCCACCCCCCTTTACAACAAACAGGATATCAGAAACTATCAAAACCCTCAAAAATTTACCAGCAACAGGTCCAGACTCAATTTCAAACCTACATTTAAAGCACCTCAGTGAAAAAGCAATTCATCTTATCCCAGAGATCTTCAACAAATCCTGGCAATTCAATTATATACCCTCAATCTGGAAACAAGCATTTATACTCCCAAAACTCAAACCTAAAAAAGACCCCAACTCCCCCTCCTCTTATCGCCCAATTTCTCTCCTCTCCTCTATTAGTAAACTGCTAGAGAAACTAATATTTAAACAAAATCTCCCCCCTCATCACCTTCCCAGATTTCCAACACGGATTTAAAAGTAACCTTCTACAACTACAGCCCTCACCTCCCTCACCCAACACATCATCAATGGCTTCAACCAATCCCCATCCCACAGATCCATACTCACAGCAATCGACATTAACATAGCTTTTGGCACTGTTCCCACACACATTCTTATTCAAAAAAATCTTACAATCTCTCCTAAAAAATCATGAAAAAAAATGGCTCGCTAACTTTCTCACCAAACGTTTTGCCAAAGTCCTCCACAAAAACAATCTTTCCCACTCTATTAAATTACAAAATGGCATCCCACAGGGCGCCATTCTCTCTCCGCATCCTATTCGAAAATCTTTTCACACTGCAGACCTGCCCATCCCTACCCACCAAATCACCAAACTTATCACATATGCAGATGACATCAGTCTCATTTCCCAACATCAACTTGTAAATACAGCACACCTAAGAATACTTACAACAATTAGAAACTTGGCTACTCTCTAATAGAATGACTGCATCCCCCCTCAAATCCTCCATCACTCTCTTAACCACTGACCGCTACCAATCTTCACTCCACCCAATAGTTTTCCTGAACAACAACCCTCTCCCACTAAACAAAACCCCAAAAATATTAGGACTTACCTATGACACACACATGACATTCTCCCCCACATTGACCAAATCACCTCCTCAACCCAACGGAAACTAAACACCCTTAGAACCCTTTCTCAACAACTTTAGCAACAGGAAACACACCCTTACCACCACCTATAAACAACTCCACAGAACAAATTTAAACTACGCTTCCGCTGCATGGTTCCTAGCATTGTCAATAACTAATATCAAAATATTACAAATAACAAAACATGCCTGAATCATCAACGATTGCACCAACCCATCCAACTATTTTTAAGTACTATATCTTGGTACCAATAATGTAGTACAATTATTTTGACCTGTATGATTCTTAGCAATAAGCCTAAAATTTACCCAATTTTATAGTGCTCAGGAAAAAAAAAATCACAAAATTAATGGACTTAAATTAAAGGTTTCATAAAAAATTAATACCTAAGACATTAAACCACATTATTTTACATCTTTAAAGATATATTTTACACTGTAAAGGCTATTTTGAGCCACTGGACCGAATTGCCCCATGTGGACCGAATAGCCCCATGTGGACTGAATTGCCCCATTTTACGGTATATATATATATATATATATATATATATATATATATATATATATATATATATATATATATATATATATATATATATATATATATATATATATATATAACAGTATATATATATAAAAAAAATAAAGAAATATATATATATATATATATATATATATATATATATATATATATATATATATATATATAAATATATATATATGTATACTATTTATATATATATATATATATATATATATATATATATATATATATATATATATATATATATATCAAAATTATTTTTGAGCTACTACTACCTTCACTGCACTCAAACACAAAGTAAAAAAAACACTAAATAAAAAGAAAAGGTTAAAAAAGAAAAATTAACACTTTAATCGTGAGATATTGAAAGAGGGGGGGGGGAAACTATGGCTTTACGTTTAAACACTCCCACGTGTCTTTCCCAGATGCCAGCCAAAAATAAATGCAAATGAAAAAGCAAAAATGGGAATCTCAAAGTAACCTACAAAGCAAAAAATTTTGGTTGGCAGGGTATGAGAGATTACAAATATATTACATTGTTACAAAATAAATGGATAAAGGGAAATTATTAGTAAAGGTAATCACAATAATAGCAACATGACATAAAAAAGCGAGGTAAAAATAGTAGTAATAAAAATTTAGATCAGCATCAATTTTAACATACATTTTGCAAGTTCTTTCAATTCTTCTAAATAATTCTTTATTTAAAGAAGAAAATTTATTAAGGACTACTCTTGAATAAAAAGAACAGGGTTCACACTTTCTGGAAAGTCAGGGAAAAAAAAATTGGTCAGGGAAAGTCAGGGAAACGTTTTAAGATATGCTGAAAGTCAGGGAAATTTTAAAATTTCAAAATTCAGAAATTTAAAATTTCAAAACATATGAAGAATGATCCATGGACCAAGTTGCATATTTTTGATATATTTTTTTTCCGACTGTATAATTGTGGAATAAGAGATGTATTTGATAAGTGAATGAAAAGGTTGGGCGAGGAATGACATTCCATAAATATACTTCTATCCTGTTTCTTTCTATTTTTAGTTCACTATTACCTACTATTCTTTCTTTTCTGTTCTTAGAGGTTGTTCCAAATTCATCCTTTTGATTGAAGGTGGTTGGTGTATGGATGTGTTTTAGACTGTATGACTTAATCTGTTTATATCTTTTTCTTTTTAGGGATTTATACTTTTTGAGGTGTTTTTTTTGAGGTTTGACGAAGTGATTTTGGATTTTTGTGCAGTTGAAGGTATTTATTATTTATTTATAAAATGATTTCAAACAAAAAAACTAACTTTAACGACCAGTGGTTGGACGTCAAACTGAACCCGTTTATCAGGTGGTTGGGTAAAGGTCCTGATAGTTCCAGAGACTTTTTATTGAAAGTAGTAAAAGAACTTTGATCTATCTAACATGGGGCGCCAAGCCGAAGTTTCATTCAAGAATGGAAACTCATTTGAATTATCAAAACTCAGCAGGACCAACCATCATTGAAAAACTTTTTCGTTCGTGTTCTAAATAATACAAATATTAGTGAGATGTGTGCACTGAAAATTATACCATTCCATCAACTTCTAATCGACTCAACCGATTGTAAAATGACCCTGAGTGTTCTATTATTAACCAACAAAAATCAGTTTATCAATCAGTTTCATCTTTTGCATTAAAGATGATGTTACAGGAGTCTGATATAGGAAACATTTAAATTAATGTTTCAGGTAGTGCAGAGTAGCTTCAAATTTTTAAAATGGGGCCGAGGAAATGTAAATATGTGATTAACTATGGACCTGCTCCCTATATTTCTAGAAAGCACAATACACTCTACTTTGCAGTGAAAGCTCATTCTACCCTTGAATTAAAATTCTAAAATATTTTTTGGATGGTGATTGTCTTTCTAAGAAACTTGATTAGCTTTTTTCTTCTATAGTGCCTGGGAATCAATGTTATGTGGATTGTGGCAAATTATTAAGTGGGATTTGATATTCGCATGGAAATGCGACAGTGGAAGGAGGGTTTTCTATAAATTAAGCAATTTTAGTGGAGAATCTGAAAGAACATAGTCTGATTTCTCAAAGAACAGTGCACAATGCTATAAGATCTCATGAATGTATTCATAAAGTTCATATTACTCAATAAATGTTGACAAATGTAAGAGCCTTATAGGAGATATGAAGAACATCTCAAAGAAGAAAATAAATCAAGAAAGAAGAAGAGAATAAAAAAGGTTGAAAAAAGAAAATTATTTAACACAGATCTATAAACTTGAAGAGCAGAGAAAAATGTTAAAACAAAGCGACAGAAGAAGACGATATAAAATCAAAATTTCAGATGCTTGAGAAGAAAAGGTTAACCCTAAATCTCCCCATTTAGAACTTTTGTGATCACAGTGGATGTTAGTCACCTAGTCCATTAATGTAAGCTTTTAATTTATTTCCTTTTAGTATAAATAAAACTGTTTACTTTTGGAAAAAATAAAAAAGGAGTGTGTTGGACGGCTATGAGGAAGGTATAGGCTGATTACTAAAAAAATAAAATATTTTTTTAAATTCATCCATGATGATGAACAGTTTCTAAAGTAAATTTTCAATAATTTAATGTATGAACTGAGTAAATAGGCTGCAATAATGATTAATAGATATTTTATACGCCAAAAGTAACGAACACGCTGGTCAGGGAAAATTTGCGAATTTGGTCAGGGAAAGTCAGGGAAATCAAATTCAAAATTTCAGTGTGAACCCTGAAGAAGTTAAAGCCTTTAATATTGTATATACCAATATTTTGCCTGTATGATCACGTGTAATTAACTATTAATAATGCAGTTTACGAAAATAAATTTCTAAATCTAAAAAATCTAAAATTATTTTACATTAATTGTAAAGTTTAAAAAAATAATTTTGATGAAAAATAAAAAAAAATTACATTATTTTGCAAATACAGCTAATATCATGGATACTAGGTGTACCCGCAAAGCACTCAAATATTCAAAGAACATTCAATCATTCATTTCATTAAACTTCACATTGATGTCTGGCTTAAGTTTTTTATAAAATGAAATTCTGCTATACAAATGTAGTTGAAATTACCATCTTGAAATAAAATTTTAAAGCAACTAGCAATTTCAACTGTTGGAGGGAGGGGATTTGTGTTCTGTTATGTAATGCTCCCATATTTTACTGGGTTTATACCTATGTTGCATAATTCGCGTTCTTAAAGTGTTAGTTGTGTGTCCCACATAAGAGGAATTACTTCCTACTTCTTTGCAAGTAAATTGATACACAACATAACTTCTGTAATCCTCCAAACAATGACCACAGGTACTAAAATATGAGGACTCTCTTCTCAGTGTGTAGTAGCTTCTTACATTTACACTTTTATCTGACTTAGCATGTTCGTTGACAATTATGTTTAACTTTTGTTCTTCTCTAGAAAGTTTGTCAAATTTAATGATTTAAAATAAAAATTTACCTTGCTTTCCAAGATCTATAAATAAAATTTTAACTTCGAGTAAGAATTCACCTGACATGGAAAGCAAGGTAACTTTTTATTTTAAATCATTAAATTTGACAAACTTTTCTAGAGAAGAGCAAAAGTTAAACATAATGGTCAGCAAACATGTTAAGTCACATAAGAGTGTAAATGTAAGAAGCTACTGCACACTGAGACAAGTGTCCTCATATTTTAGTATCTGTGGTCATAGGTCAGAAGTCTTGATAACCTCAGCCCACTGCTAGAAAATAGGATGTAATTCCTCTTATGTCGAGACCCACAACTAACACTTAAATCCAGTATGCAATATGGGAGCATTACACAACAACACAAACCCCCTCCTGCAGTTGAAATTGCTAGTTGTTTTAAAATCTTATTTCAAGTTGGTAATTTCAACTATTTGCTTTAAAATCTTATTTCAAGTTGGTAATTTCAACTATCTTCATATATATATATATATATAGCAGAATCTCTTTTTATTAAAAAACTTAAGCCAGACATCAATGTGAAGTTTAATGAAAAATGAATGCTTGAATGTTTTTTGAATATTTGGTGTTGAAGACACACCTGTAGTATGATAATAACCAGTATTTGCAAAAAAATATGTAAACTTTGATTTTCATCTTTATTTTCACTTCACAATTAATGTAAAATAATTTTAGATTTTTTATATTTAGAAATTTATTTTTGTAAACTGTATTGTTAATAGTTAGCTAACCGTGATCATGCCTGAAGTATACAGGTGAAATATTTGTACAATATTAAAAGCTTCAACTTATTATTATTTATTCTAGAGTAGTCCTTAATAAATATTCTTCTGAAAATAAAGAATTATTTAGAAGAACAGAAAAGTTGTAAAAAATAGGAATAACGACAATAACAAGGATAACCATAACATAATAATGAAAATAAAATTAAAATAATAATAACAATAATAATAATTAATAATAATAATAATAATAAAAAAATAATAATAATAATAATAATAATAATAATAATAATAATAATAATAATAATAATAATAATAATAATAATAATAATAATAATAATAATAATAATAATAATAATAATAATAATAATATTATTATAATAATAATAATAATAATAATAATAATAATAATAATAATAATATTAAGGATAAATAAAATAATAATAGCAATAAAAACAGTAATAGTAATAATAGCAATAATAGCATGATTAAAGGTCTGGTTTGAAAACGGTTTTATGAAAATTATTTGTTACAAGGTCTATGGAGTAAAAACCTTCTGAGATATTATTATGAGTTATGATTTTCAATAAGAAATTAGATTTTTGATTAGAGTTATGATTTTTAATGAGAGGAATCTATTAGCTGATTTTCAGTTCAGAGGGATGATGCAAAGAGAAATTTGAGCTGTTCCAATTTATCAGATGGTCACTATGATTATATTGGTAAATTTCATTTTGAATGTTGTGACGATTAATGTCATTTTTGTGAAGAGTGATTCTGGTGTTAAGAGTTTTGAGGGTCTCTCCAAAATAGACAGAGGGACAATTTATGCAGGAGATGGTATATACACCTCCTTTGGGTACCGATTTGGTATTGTTATTGTGGATTATGTGGCCATGCAAGTTAAATTTCAAATACCCATGCCATATTTCTTAATCTTTTAGATAATCAAAATTTATTATCAGTAAAATAAGCCAGCAATTCTTTCCTCAATTCAAATATTTTAACAAGAATAATCATCTCACTTCTGTATTTAAAAGTAGCGTGTTTTGAAAACTTCCAATATCTTCACATAAGGCTGTAAAAAGTTGATTGGAATGGTTAAGATTAATAAAATTGATGAACTGCACTGCTTTGTGTTGTAAAACTTTAATGTAGCCAAAATTCTTTTCCTTACTAAAGCATATCTCTGAAGAGTTCATTGGTTCCTGTTTCAGTTTTTTTGCAACATTCTTGATTCATGTTTATATGCCAGCTGCATACTGAAATGCACTTTTTCCAGCTTCCCATAAAGTTATCAATGCAATTATATATATATGTCATTTCCTGTGGTGCTTGGTTACAAGTTTTCACATAAAAGCTAGTTTTCAATTTTTTTCTCAAAAGTCATATCAAACAAAAACAATCATAATTGCTAATCCACATACGTCTGTGATCTCATCATCACATATTCACAATCCTGAAATAAATAGCCTACTTCTTTAATGTCAATGGCAATATAATTAATACATCTTGACACAATAGCGTTGGGAAGAGATACAGCTTCGACTTTTTTATCAGAATCTACATCAGATATGCATGATATAAAGTCTTCAATGCATGGTTTGATAAGAGATTCATCAATAGTATGCGCCTCATCAGCAAGAGTAATGTAGTAATGCCTTATAGGACGCTTTCATTGCATTTTCATTGTTTTAAATTTTTTTTAGTATGAAACTTTTAGGACTATTTTGACTAAGTTTATTTTATTTAAAAAAAAAAAAAAGTATTTATTAGGTTCAGTTTAAGATACATTTTTTGTTTTCCAAGGTATCCTGTAACTGCTGGTGCTACAAACCGGTTATTTGATAATTTTTTTACGATAATCAACGGTTCACATCTGAAGCCTCTTGAAGCCTCTTTGCCACCATTCGCCCAAACTAATTCTTTCCTATTCAAACAATAATGAGAATTACGGAATTAATTTTGGGTTAATTCAACGAAAAGTATAGATTTTTTTTTGTGGTTATCAAACTAGAAGTTGATGCTGCTGCTTACCATATAATATAATTTCACACTAATGCAATGCAGTTGTTTCGCTTGCTTTTACATTGCTTTCAATTTCAATCTTCTTTGAAAAGCCATATTTTAATCATTGATCCAATGTACATTCAATTAAATGTATTGAATTAAATGTACATTCAATATTAAGAGCAAATATAATATATATTAACCGGTGTTATATATATATTTACTATATATAATATAATATTACTTATACTATATATAATATACTAATATATTATTATATAACTATACTATACTATATATATATAATAATATTATATACATATTAATATATATTATATATATATTATATACCTATTATTAATATATATATATATATAGTATAATATATATATATATATACTTATATGTCACTCACTTATATATTATATATAGTAGTATATATATATATTATATATATATTATATATATATATATAATACTACTATATATATATATTATTTTTCAGTTCGCACCAACACATCAATCTGAAGCTCCTATTTACTCACATCAAAACATCATTCAGATTATCCCAGAAAATACTCACTACACGTACCTTGACCTTGTTCCGAACTTAAAATTTTTTAACCCAATTAGAACTGTCAAAGTAACTTACCTCACACACATACAAAATCCACCATAGCTCAGTGCCGCAAGTCACTCTCATCATCAGAATCTCAACTCTTTCTCTCCCTCTTCATTCTTCCACCTCAGCCACAATCATTTCCACAACCCACTCAACCCTTCACCACTTGCCTTTCTCACCTTTAAATCACAGTGAGTAAATCAAATTTACCCTTTCTAAATATATCCATCACCTCTCTTCTCTCATCATTTATTCCCCTGACATTCCATGTACCTCATAATGATTCATAACATTTTCTGCCCAGAGATTAGAAGGTCGCTTTTCAAAGGCGATCAAACACTCTCCGAGGCATGCAATAGCACTCCTGGAATGAGATTAACAGTGGTAGTGGGTACCACAACCCAAGTACCTCAGCTGAGAGCTCCCTTTCTCGCCTTCTATGAACACACATAAAATAACACTGCAGGCATTCTTCAGTTCTCACACACATAGGGATATAATGTATTGTCTGTAAGGTGTCTAAAGAAAGAAGTGTGTGTATATGAATACAAAAGGTGAACCATTGGGCACTGGAATGGCATGGGTATATATGCCTCTACGACCAATAAGCCCAATGGGAGGCCACTTTTCATTGCTTTGGAGTTGCTGCTTCCTCATATTATATATATTTTATATAACTATTTATAATCTTATGTAGTATATTTTATATATATAATATATAATTATTATATGTTTATAACCATATAATTATAATACTATATATATATGTTATATATATCTCTCTCTATACTAGCTACTATGTATATATATTTATCGTATACTTATTATATAGTATATATATTTATTTATTATCACTAGATAAATAATATAATATATATATACTATATCTACATATATATATTATATAAATATTAATACTATAGTATATTATATATAATTAATATTTATATATTCACTAATTATTATATATAAATATTTACATATTATATATATATAGTATTATAATATATATATATATATATATATATATAAATCATGCACCTGGCAGTGGTTACACATTTGAGATTTGGAAATGAGGGAGTTACTTAAGAACTTTCTGGAACATATTTAAAAGAATCTCATCATATAAATAATATTTTAATATTTAACATTGGCTCAAGAGATTCTCTCTTGTACCAGGACCAAAATGCAATAAAATGTTTTAAATTATTCATTTAAAAAATGCTAATGTTTAGAATTAACAGTTGTCACAATTTTTTTTTTTCTTCAGTTTTAAACAATGTTTGATGGGTCTGGATATGGCATCAAGCTGTACGGATTATGATAGAAAAGAGAGAGACTTAATGAAATATTCAGATAATCACAAAAATCTTTCATGCGAAAAGCTTCTCGCTCTCAGGATTGCAGAGGTTTGTATATATCGAGTGTATTTCTCTGAAGGAAGATTTGAACATTGTTGACAATTGAAAGTGAATTTGTTGTTAATAATCTAGTTGCATTTGAAATTGGTTTTGCTTGTGAAATATTATGTTTAAGGGTTCATTAAGTACATAGGTTCAAATAACAGTAGATGAAGGAAAAAATAATTTTTTTTTAATCGTTCACTTAAATATATTTTATTTGTGGTTTTTTATTTTAAAAAAAAAAAAAAAATTAAATTTTTTTTTTTTTTTTTTAATTTTACTCTTTTTTAATTTTACTCTTTGGTTTAGTTTGTTATAAATGATTTAGTATGTGATTTTATATGTTGGTTGGATCCTCAAGTTTTTATACTTTAGTTTGGATTTTAATTAAGCAGCCCTTTAAATACGAGTATATTATTGGTTTTCTATCATTAGTATCACAAACAATATAAACCTTATCTTTAATTTTTAGTATCATCCCTTGTACTGACTAGTAACACAACACACAACACTCATACTCGTTTTTTGGTAATTTTCGAATATATTTTCCACATAAAATTCAATTTCATTTGAGTTTTTTTAGCCGAGTTTGCTTAATTTTGTAGCATGATTACAAATTTGATTTTCACAATACATTTCGGGTTTCTACTGTTAATCTTATGAATAGATTCAATAAATGATAATTCACCATCAGCATTTAACCTTGTAAAACCTAATATAGATGTCATTTATAAAAAATTCTTTGAAGCAAATTTCTTTGTTAATTTTAAAACTAATTAGTTTTATGAAAATTATTCTTTTATCTTCTTTAAAAGCCATCAGAGTAGTATTCCCTTCTGTATCTCAGTTCCTTTTCTTTGATTTTTGTGAGGAACTTTCAAGAATCCAATCTTTAATTTCAACATTGTTCCTAAAGACTCACTCAAATACAGTAATAACATTTGAATTAACTTCCTTAACCTTAATAAATGATTTGTTATGGAATATTTAATTCTGTGAAATATGTTAACCATTGTCTTTTTTTTCATAAAAGCCTGAAGGTTTTTCATTGATTTTTACCCCTAAAATTTAATCTTGCCATATGAGATATATTTGTATCGCATATGCTATTCTAATGTATCTGCTATGTATAGTGCAAGCAAAGTAAGCAAATGTTTTTTTTTAGTCTAATAATTTAATTTATTGATACATTCCAAACAGTTGATTGATTTTATATACATTTTTCTTACATTAGGTCAAAGGGTAAAAATTTTTCGTGTAATTTCAGGACTACATGGACAGTGATGATGGGGATGAACGTGAAAGTCGTTGCAGTAGCGTTCGAGGAATGTCGATCCCAATGTGTACAAGAGGCACTTCTCCTCCTTCTTCAGTATATAAAAAGGTAGCACCAGATCCAGAATGGGACACATCTGATGGAGTCAAAGCTCTTACCAAGGCAGTTTATAGTTATGGGTACAGTATAAGGCTGCATTTTCTGTTTTCAGTATTAAATTTTACATTTTTTTAATTGAGTGTGTATCACGAGTTTTTTATTTTGTTTTTATTAGTCAAATTACACTGGTTAGCAAAATTTTCTTTTCTTATATGTCACAAAAGTCAAAATATTTGACTTATAGTATTTTTTTGTGCTGAATTCAAAAAAATTTTTCTTTAATTTCTCGGTCAAATAAATATTTTAAGTTACACTCACTGAACATTTACTATAATACATTTATTTACAATGCACACCTAGTAAAGGGGCTCCTCTTAAATTGGTAGGAGTGTAGGATATTCAACTATTTTGCCTCAGAAACGTCCTTTTAAGGATCCAACAATTGTTGGTAGTTATACACGTACTTGAATTCTTCTACTTGCCCTAATAGCACTTTTCCATTTTGGAAATATCCTGGTGGAACTATTCGCCATTTTCATCAATTAAAGTTCCAAGATATACTGGGAGGAAAATCCAGATGCGAATTTTCAAAGACATTTCATGTCCCAAGTTCTAATGCAATTTCAAAAGATTCCCACGCTATTTCTTTGTAGTTGTCTGTATTGAGAGCTCATAAAAAGTTCCCTGAGATACTCTTGAAAAACTTGCATGCAACTTTTTTGGTCTAATTCGACTGACCATCAAAGTTCTCATATTTTGAATCATTTCTCTTATATGATATTCTACAAACTCTCCTCTTTGCCTCACTGGGGAATATCTTTAATTTTTCCATGTAATATATAAATCCAAGTTAGCTTCAAACCGTTACTATAAGGAAGTTCTTCATAAAACCAAGTAAAGGTAGAAATACAGATTTCCTTTTTCTGTTTCAACAAGTGGTATTTTGATAACATTCTTCTCTCTTTGGGTTAGTGATGTCACTTTGTTTACTGTTTCTGAATGTAATGATTTATCTGGTCTGTGCTGTTCCACTCACAAAGAAAACCGCATTACTTTGTGAAACCAGGTTGTGGTTCAAGCAAGGAGAATTAATGCAATTTTCAAGTTTCAATAAGCCACAGACTTTCCATTTGCGTTCTTTTTACTTTTTTTTTCAGCAGAAGTTTCATGTTCTTTTATGTTACCTTCATATTGCCAGCATGAACTACTGGCACTATTTGAAACTTATTTTCATTGTTTAGAAGCATAGCTTTCAAAGCAACTTTTGAAAGATTGATAAATTAATGTCATTCGCCTGTATTCTTGATAAAGTGTATCAATATCAGAATAAACATTACTGCCAAAAAAACAAGTCCTATTACAAGGAAAGAAATCCCTAAGAGTCACAATACTAGGAGGAGATTTCAATCTTTCAATATAGGATCTAAAAGTTTTTCTTGCCTTTCAAATAGTTCATATTTTAGACAATGTCATTGAAACCTCCTTGGATTAGTATATATGATTCAAAAGATTAACATTGAGCTGCAAAGGTTGTTTTAAACTTTTACATTATCATCATCATAGTTCCCTATTGGCTCTTTTTTCTTCTTCATCATTATTACTTCTGACACTTTCTGGTGGCTTTGCCAAAGGCAGTTCTTCATTATGAGCCAAAGGCCTCACGGCAGATGGTAAATTAGTGTATTTCACATTGTTCTTTAATTTGAGACCGATTCATAAAATGTTGGCAAGATAAAAATATTTATTTGGTGTGTAATCTTTTTGTTACTGCCAAATCATTGGAACAGCACACTTGAGGTGTCAAGATCCCTTTGACCAACCTATGAAGAGACTTGCACAAATGATGCAGCAAATATTAATGACCCAATTTTTATCTCTTGGTCAACGGAATAAATGGTAAGTGTTGAGAGGATAGAAAGGAAGGATAGTACGTTTTCATTGCTGCTATTGTTTTTTGCAAAGACGATGTTGAGGAAAGAATCTTTAAGTTAGAAAAGAAACCTTTGTATGAATAACCTAGTTACTTCTTTCTTTCTTTCTTTATCCTTCACTTACTTCCCAGATATGGGAGGAGTAGGGTGCTTAACATGCACGAAAATAAATAGTTAAGTAGAATAGCATAAAGTAAGTCAAACGAAAAGTCTCCCACTAATTTCTCGGCTACACAACACAGACAGACCCCTCACCCCACTGTGGTATCTCGTCAATGTAAGGTTCACCCTATGGGCCAGGCCTACTGCTATATCTCCCTACAAACCCCGCCATTCATTCCTTTTATGCACCTTTCTTCTC
>JABUQX010004578.1:0-5000 GCA_015478945.1 Trachelipus rathkii
TGAAATTCTTTGACTTATGCTGTTCTTGAGCACATGAGCGATATATATATATATATATATATATATATATATATATATATATTGTAATATATATATATATATATATATATATATATATATATATATATATATATATATATATATATATATATATATATATATATGGTAAAGGTTTACATAGCCCGATACCATGGTAAAAAATTGGATGTTGCCAGATTAGGCTCTTAAATTGTAATTGGGCTTCAATTTTGCAACAAAGAAAATTATTTTTAAGGGAAAATCAAACTAATATATATATATATATATATTATTTATATATAGTATATATATATATATATATATATATATATATATATATATATATATATATATATATATATATATAATTTTTCTACGTATAAATAACCTAACTGAACTTAACTTACCAGCATATATATTAATGAAATATTTCAACAGCTTCAAATTATAATAAATAAAAACAGTATCCGTTTTCGATATCACGCACATTTTATTTCAGTAAAAGAACTTCAAACCTAAAAATATTAAAAAAACAAGTCCTAATTAATTATTTATTTAAATCTATCTAACCTTAAATAACTTAATTAACCTTACTTAACCTAACCAAACTGAAATATATACTAATTAAAGATTTCAAATTGTTGAAATTATAGGGAAAAAGTAGCCTAACGTCTATGATTTTCTGAGCACACAACAAACAAATAAATAGCAAACTGGCAACACCAAATTTTTTTCAGGAAGTGTCGGGCTATGTAAACTTTAACATATATATATATATATATATATATATATATATATATAGATTGACAAACATTGATATTATATTATTAGCACTTTATTACACATATTATTATACATATTATTATTGTTGGTTATTATTAGATATACATATATATTATTGGTTGCTGGTTATTGTTACAGTTGATATAAAGAAGCAATATACATATTATTATTAGCTGCTGCTATTAAGGCTGTTGTTACATATTATTATTGCTATTATTACATGGCTATTGGTTATTATTACTACATATTGCTACTGGTTGGCTATTGTTGTTAATATTAGATAAGAAGATATATAGCATATACAGTACATATTGTTAGCAAAGAAGAAGCATATATATATATACATTATTGATATCAATATTTTATCAAGACAATAGAAGCAATTGAAAGATTTCAGATCTTCAGGTATAGCACATGCTGAAAGGCTGAGCTGAGCTACACTGGCTACATACAGCTGGTATACATATTATATATTATTACATATACATATTATTATTATTATTATATATGTTATTATTATTATTACATATATTATACGGTTGGTTATTATATATATATATTATTATATATTATATATTATTATTATTACAGTATATATTATATATAATATTATTGCTTATTATTATTATTATTATATTATATTATTATATTATTATTATTATTATTATATTATTATTATTACATATTATATACATACATATATATATTATTATATTGTTATATTATTACTATATATACATATACATATATATATATATATTATTATTATTAGAAGAATATATTGAGCACATTACTGAGCTTGTTGAGAAGAAGAGCATACATATATATTATTATATTATTATATTATTATTATACATACATATTATTACATATTATTATTATTATTATTGTTATTATTGGCGGTTACATAGCATATTAGCGATATACATGGTTATTGTTGTTATTACAAGGTTATTGCCACGTTACATAGCAGCATATTGCGTTGTTGGCATATTACATACTGATATTACATATATTGCTGTTGTTACTGGTATTACTACATTATTGCCATTATTGTTGTTACGCTATATGGTTGCTGCTACTGGCTGGTTGTTACTACATATACCATGGCTGCTGCTGTTACATGGTTATTGCTGCTGGTTACTGGCTGCCGCTATTACAGCATATATATAGATATTGTTATATTGTTGTTAATATTATTGGTTACATATATATATATATATATATATATATATATATATATATATATAGTATATATATATATATATATATATATATATATATATATATATATATATATATATATATTTGTAGATCTTACATTCGCTCGTTGATCCTTATTAAATCCAGTTTCGTAAATTTAGCCTAAAATAATACATGTAATGTATACTTGAAAACTCGTATGTTTAAAAGATGAAGAGCCTTTTGTTAATAAAATTTCTGTTTTAAATCTTTTAATCTAAATTCATCAAGCCTTCCTCTCTTCTCTCATTCGTTCATTTCCAGATGAACATAAATTCTCAATTATGTATTAATAAGTGCTAAACAACAATAACGTTACATATAAAAGTTTTTAAACTCCAATATTCTCTCTCTCTCTCTCTCTCTCTCTCTCTCTCTCTCTCTCTCTCTCCTCATAGCAATAAGTGAAAATATAATGACCAACTCTTGGACAAATGGTTAAAGTTGCTACAAATGAGAGAGTGTTACCCGGCAAGGGAAAGCAGTCAATGCGAGTCAAAGTCATTAAAAACGGGTGAAACAAATTTAAGTTGGAGGCACATTGACTTTCTAAAGTCAAAGGGAAACAATGATGGAAAGATAGATAGACAGATAGATGCATAAATACATATATACTAAGGTATAAGTGTAGATAAATATATAAATCTATGTAGCGTTCCCTTACCAGTTATAAATCTAGAATGGCTCTAGTTACATGTTTTTTCTTTAGTCACACAAATTTTAGCATGCTTTATTCCTAGCCAAGTTTACCTCCCATAACAAACTTTAATTCATCAGTTTCTTTTTTTATTAAAAACTATTCGTGAAGCTAGTACTTAGTTGATCTTTTTATTATGAGTAATGAGCTCTCTCAAATCCAAAAGGCTATTCGTAAGGGTTTTTGTGTTGAAAATTCTGTTGTTGTTGTTTATTTTATTTTTTTTAATTTTTTTGAGGGGCTCTAAAATCAATGCAAAAATGAGAAAAATATTGTAACAAATCAATTTTTTCATTTAATTACTTTGATTGTATTCTCATCAATAACTATTGTAAGGTTCTTATGAAAAGATTTATTAGGGAAACTAATGTAATTGTGAATTTGTGTAGCTCTAAGCCTCTAACTTTATTTATTAAGTACGCCTCAACTAAAATCAAAGAGAGAGAGAGAGAGAGAGAGAGAGAGAGAGAGAGAGAGAGAGAGAGAGAGAGAGAGAGAGAGAGAGAGAGAGAGATCTTCAGTAATTACAAAAGCAATGAAGAAAACGATTTTAAGAAAGCGAACATAATCACAATAATAACACAACTACTACTACTACTACTACTACTACTACTAATAATAATAATAATAATAATAATAATAATAATAATAATAATAATAATAATAATAATAATAATAATAATAATAATAATAATAATAATAATAATAATAATAATAATAATAATAATAATAATAGTTCTTTATTTTCAGAAGAAATTTTATTAAGGACTATTCGAGAATAAAAAGAAGTTAAAGCTTTTAATATTATACCAATATTTCGCCTGCATACTTCAGGCATGATCACGGTTAACTAACTATTATTTATAATGCAGCTTACAAAAATAAATTTCTAAATATAAAAAATAATAAAATTATTTTACATTAATTGTGAAGTTTAAAAAATAATTTTGATGAAAAATCAAAAATCAAAAAAAGCTTACATTGCTTTGCAAATACAACTATTATCATGGATATACTAGCTGTACCTGCAAAACACTTCCAAATATTCAAAAACAGTTCAAGCATTCGTTCATTTCATTAAATTTCACATTGATGTCCGGCTTAAGTTTTTTAATAAAAAGAGATTCTGCTATGCGAAGATAGTTGAAATTACCAACTTGAAATAAAATTTTAAAACAATTAGCAATTTCAGCTGTAGGAGGGGATTTGTGATCCGTCGTGAAATGCTTCCATATTTTACTTGGTTTATACCTGTGTTGCATAATTCGGGTTCTTAAGGTGTTAGTTGTGTATCCCACATAAGAGGAATTACATCCTACTTCTTTGCAATTAAATTGATACACAACATAACTTCTGTAATCCTCCGAACAATGACCACGGGTACTAAAATATGAGGACACTCGTCTCGGTGTATAGTAACTTCTAACATTTACTCTTTTCTCTGACTTAACATGTTCCTTTACAATTATGTTTAATTTTCGTTCTTTTTATTCTCGAATAGTCCTGAATAAAATTTCTTCTGAAAATAAAGAACTATTTAGAAGAATTGAAAGAACTTGTAAAAAGTACTTTAAAATTGACGCTGATATAAATTTTCTTAAAATAATAATAATAATAATAATAATAATAATAATAATAATAATAATAATAATAATAATAATAATAATAATAATAATAATAATAATAATAATAATAATAATAATAATAATAATAATAATAATAATAATAATAATAATAATAATAATAATAATAATAATAACGGCAACAATTTTAGAAAGACTAAAATTTAATTATCATTTTCCTTTTGGTGACTTTGTCCAAGACTTATTTTGAAAAAAAATCAAAAAAAGAAACAAAAAATTAAAAGCAATATTTTATGTCAACTTAAAATGTTAATTTAAGCAAATCCAAAATAATGCCTTTTTAATTGAAAACTTTGATTTACTTAATATATAATTAACAATATATATATATATATATAGTATATTATTATTATATTATATAATTATATAAATATTTATAAAATTTATGTTATTATTATTATATATATATATATATATTATTATTATATATTATTATTATTATTAGAAGATATTATATACTATAATATATACTATATACATGTTGTTATATATTATTTATTGAAATTTAAGGATTTCGCCCTGTGTATGAAGATATATAAGTTATTACAATGGTTACATATATATTATTATAAAAAAAATATAAATATAATATATATATATATATATATATATATATA
>JABUQX010004578.1:35000-43833 GCA_015478945.1 Trachelipus rathkii
CAACATTTTAAACAAACACCCACCAGAGGTATATCACCAGAATTCAATTCACTACCAAGAATCAGTCAATCATCCTTGGCAAAGTCAAGATGCTGCCACCACTCTAACTTACAATATTACAAACACATATTCAAACTCAACCAAACCACCACAAACATCTGCCAAAAATGTAACCAGGTCAAAGAGGACACGCCTCAATTTTTTCTCTCCTGTCTATCTAGCTCTTAACCCAGAACAATCTGGAACATTACATCCCTGGAGGATCTCTGGAGAGGACCGGAGGCTTCGGTGGGGTACCTGTACGCGATGTCGCCCCTCCCATAATGGGGTGGTCAGGGGTGAGAAGGTAAGGAAGGTAGGAAATATATATGATTATATATATATATATATATATATATATATATATATATATATTTATGATGGGACGATTAATCGGAATCGGCATCGGAATCGAAAGAATCGGGTGTTTTTCAGGAATCAATCGGGAATCGGAATCGCAAAATTGTACCGATTCTTTGACCGATTCTTTGGTACACAAAGACAATGTTGCGAAGTCTGCCATATTGATTTTTAATTTTAGTTCTTCCTTAATTCTATTTAATTAAAGAAACTGGATTGAGCGGCCCATCTTTATGAAGAGCCTAAGATATCATGTTAAGATTTTCAGACAGTCGTCACGGTGAGGGAGTCATTATGCAAATGATTTCGTTAGTCTATGTTATGTTAATATGTTTTGATAAATTATATACCCGTGACTCGTAAGTGAGGCATTGAATATTTTGCCATGTGGTTTGTAATTAACTAGAGTTATTGAATATACATTATGTAATTAATATATTTGAAATTTAATATTTTGTTATATAAGAATATTATTAAACAATTTGCACACTTATGAAAGAGAGATTTTAGGCGGATAGGCTATTAACGTTATCGAAATTGTTCGTTCTCATTTCAAAATATCAACCCTGGCATAAACCAACACACACATGGCCTTCTTTATCCAATTTCACTTAGAGGCCACACCTCCTAGGGCCTGCCGAAATTATAATTGAGGAAAATAGAAAGTTCAAAGGAATTAAAAATGAAACTAAAAATTTTTTGTTTAGTCAGTTTTTTTTATGCAGACTTTTGTGTTTTTTGAATGAAAACCTTTAATAATTTCCCGAACTGGAATCTCTGTTTTAAACTTTAATATATTTTTTTTTGAATGCAACTTTAAAAATATATTATAAATTATTATATTATTATAATATATATATATATATAATTATTTATATAAATTTAATATATTATATATATTATTATATATATAATATATTATAATATATAAATATATAATATAATATATATATAGTATATATATATATAATATTTCATTAGTTTTGAATAAATTTTACTCCTTTCGATTTTTTATTATTTTAAAAATTATCTACATATTGAAAACCAAATGCTTATAGATAATCTAATAATTGTTATTTCACTATATAAATAATCATGGCAAGCAGTTACCAATCAACCAGCAAAGAAGGATCTATTCCTTGTAAATCAAAAATTTTAGCATGTAAATTATTCGACATAGCTAAGGATGATCAATCAAAAACTATTTTCAAATTATGCAAAATCCAAATATCAAGAGGAACCCAAATAGAGTGGGCTTTTAACAAAACAAATATGCCTTAACATTAATAGCTAAGCATCCAAAAGAATTAAAAGGAAGAAAAGAAGAAAAAGGAAAGACAAGGACAGAAAAGGAAAAAGATCTCTTACGGTAAATATTTCAGAAACTTAAAAAAGGAGTAAACTGAGTATGCAATGTTTCTTAGGCAAACGCCAACTTTGATTTTTGAAACTCTTAACAAAAACCAAATATGGCATATAAGAGACTTCCCTAAATTCAAGAAGATCCAAGACCCTATTTGGAGAAATGATTCGCAGTGGATTTGCAACCATTTTCAATAGTTGAAGACTTGAAGACATTGGTTTCATAAGACTGATAAATCATGTGTGCCCAAACTATGTAATTTCTTCAAGAAAATATATAAAAGAAACTATTGTGAAAAAAATATATATGAATGTGTGAGAAATAAAATACAAGATCAAAGATTAATGCAGGGAAATACTTGTCTTTTACAAGCGATGGATGGACAGCTGATACTGCAAATACCTCATTTTAAGTTTACCTGCTCATTGGTTATCTAGCAACTATGAACAAGCAAATGCCATCCTTCGGAGTTTTTCCCCACCTTTTTCACCGTAATTCACAAACAGCAGCTAAATATAAGTGATTGTCTCCCATAAATGTTATGGAAGAATTCAGAATATTCCCTGCTAATAAATTCCTGTTATAGAGGGATTAATGCACCAATATGTGCTTGCAGGAGTTATATACAGCAGGATTCCAGCATTTTACCACTTTGCTTTTTTCACACTCTTTGCAACTAGTCCTCGATGATGACATCTATCTATATATATATATATATAGTATATATATATTATATATATATATATATATATATATCATATATATATAGTAATTATATATATAATATATTATTTATATATATATATATATATATATATGAAATCACAATACTCTAAGTGGGGATTGAACCCTTACCTTAAGATAATGATTTATACAAATAACATTGTGGCGGTTTAATGCACGAAGATCCCCGTAATATATATATTAATTATATATATATATTATATATAATATATATATATATAGTATATATAATATATATTATATATATATATATAATATATATATAATAATTCTATAATATTATATATATATATATATATATCTAATAATTGGACGGACGGAATCGGAATCGGCATTTTTGACTGGTATCGGAAAATCGGAATCGGCATCGGCTGGAAATTTGGATAATCGTCCCATCACTATATATATATAAATAATATATAATATATATATATATATATATAAATATATATATATATATTATATAATTATATATATTATATAATATATATATATATATCTGATAAATGCCCTTGTATAATTACACACTTTCTTAAAATTTAAACTTTATTGTTTTAACATAACATAAAAACTATTCACACACATATCTATATTATTTAAAAAAATTAACAAATATTTAATTTTTTCTCACTAGCTTTCGCCGGCTTCCAGCACGGCCTCTTCAGGTGAGCTTAAAATAAAACGAAGACTTCTACGTTGATGTGACTCCAAAGATGATGATATGTTTATTGACTGGATGGTTGTTGTTTATTTAGTTTATTGTCGATCTTTTTGTAAAATCTTGTACCCCTCATTATTAAATTCTGTGCTACATCTATATTTACTTCTCCTGCCATTTTGTTATAATTATTACTATTTCTTATGCAATAGGATTCAATTAGTTTCCTTTTTTTTATTGTCTGATACAAAAATTACAGGTTCCATGTTGTCGATATTTATTTTATGTTTTAAACTTCTCCTATGATGGGTAAGAGCTGAATTTATTTCGTCGGAAATTAAATCGTGTTTGTGCTGGCTTTTACGTCTATTTAAATCCACCGTTTCACCTATATATATACTTGCACAGTCATGACATGGGATCTTATATACGCATTGTTTATTGGTGGCATTTCTAAATTTATTTGGTTTCAAAACTCTTTTAAGAGGTAGTGTATTTGATGGGGTAGTAACTATGGTATTCGGTATAATTTTCTTGATGAACTCAGGAATGGGATACGGGACTGACAAATAGGTGATTTTTTCCTCTTGAGGTGCTGGGTTATGGGTATGGTAAAATTTCTCTTTTGCTTTCTTCAATGCTTTATTAATTATATATGGAGAAATATTGTAAAGTTTTAAAGGTTGCAAAAAGAAAACTCAATTCATCTTGCAATGTTTTATTTTAAGCTCACCTGAAGAGGCCGTGCTGGAAGCCGGCGAAAGCTAGTGAGAAAAATTAAATATTTGTTAATTTTTTTTAAATAATATAGATATGTGTGTGAATAGTTTTTATGTTATGTTAAAACAATAAAGTTTAAATTTTAAGAAAGTGTGTAATTATACAAGGGCATTTATCAGATAAATATATGAATTGTAGAGTTGGAAATCTATTTTATACCAAATAAATATTATATTGCCCGATATTAAAAATGGTTCAAATTTCTTACACACTTAGAAACAAGTTACGTTTTTACCAGAAAAGTATGATCACAGCTAACATCAAAAAGGAACAATTACGTTTTTTAAAGAAGTGTCTTAACAACTTAATTATCCCAAAATCATTGTTAAATAAAAGTGTTTACATGGATGATTCGGAACCATTTCCCTGGATTTGTAAACAATTACTAATAAATAGAATTACGAAGGTAAAAATAGAAATTAAATTCGCATTTAAAAAGTGTTTCAGGGCATTTAAATTATTCCAGTCTCGCTGGTATTTGGAAAATCCTAACTCCTTGAATGAATTTACCCAGCAATTGAATAATGCACACAACAAGAAAAATCTTATCATTAGAAAAAAGGTAATTGGTTTGATTAAAAAATTTGATAAAATATACAGCAATAGTAACTGGGTTAAAAATTCAAACACGCAGAAAATTATCAACCTATCAAACTATATACTAAAACCTGACGAGAAAATACTTCTAGGTTATGGCTTGTCATTTTCCATCGATAAATCTGAATCAATAAATCAATTTTTAGTTGACTTTGAAACATGGAGCAAGCGTGATAAAGAACAATCATGCAATAATAGTTTACTTAAAGGTTTGATATTGTCATCTACACTTCAAAATACAAATTTTCGTAAATTTCCTATGAAGTTCTACGCAGCCTTAAATTCTCTTACCAATAACAAGGATATTGTCATAACACGGTCAGATAAGGGAAATAATATTGTCATATTAAACTACGTAGATTATAATAGTAAATGCAGTGCACTCTTAGCAGATGTTGATACCTACGAAAAACTAACGAAAGACCCTCTGAAGATCTCACAATACGAATTTAACAAGTCTTTAAAACAAATTTGCAAGGATTACCCACATATTTATAATAACACAAATTCATATATGCCCCAACTTTCTCAGTTTTACGGATTACCAAAAGTTCACAAGCAAAATAATCCCCTACGTCCGATAATTTCAAATACTAATAGTACTACCTATAAATTGTCAAAATGGTTGGCAGAACAATTAAAACCACTTATGAGCAATATATCAACTTCTCATATTACTAACACTACGGATTTCATCGGAAAAATCAAAAATATCAACTCACAGGCATTTCATTTTGTAAGTTTTGATGCAGTTTCATTGTTTACGTCCGTACCAGTTCCATTAGCATTGTCCCTTCTAGAACACCATTTACAAGTTTCTCAGTGTACTATTGCATACCCGTTTGCCCTGATAAAACAACTGATTAACCTAACTTTGGATCATAACTTTTTTCATTATAAATCCAACTATTTCAACAGAAGCAAGGTCCTTAAGTATGGGTGCGCCGCTCTCCCCGATTATTAGCAATCTGTTTATGGAGGCTGGTGAGAAATTATCATTTTTTTTCCGCCCCATCCGTTGTTCACAAATCTTCATTGGTTCAGATACGTCGACGACGTAAGTAGTATATGGGGGAGTTCGGCAGGAGGCGAATGTTCGTCATTCGTCTAATGACGAACATACATTCGCCGAATGCCGAATATTTTTTTTTTTAGTTTTTTTTTTTTTTTCGGCGTTTTTTTTTAAATACTTCACGTACTTCATCACGCGGGGGGTTTTTAATTTAATCCCAAAGGGATGTTTCCGTGGTTCGACGACGCGTTTTTTTCGCAGCCGCAGGAACCGGACCGCAAGTCCGCAACCGGACCGCTCAACGTCTGAAAGCCTAGGATTCGCACCGCACCGCATGGAACGCCTGAAAGCTTTGGATTCGCACAGCACCGCTCGGATCGATTCACCTTTTTTTCTATAACTTAGCTACGTTTATGGACCATTTTTTAGTTCGTAATAATAATTACGAATGTTATTCATATGACGTCACAAGGATTCTCTTAGTAACAATATGTTTGTCAAAGGCACACGAATATTATATTTTGGTGAATATTATTATGTAAATCCAATTCATACATCCATTATATATCTATTTATCTAATTATATATATATGTAATATACTATGTATACATATATATATATATATATATATAATTATCTCAAGCCAAAAAAATATCATAACTTATCAATTTTACTCAGTAATATTTAAACATGAATTGGCCACCCGGGAAATGGAATACGAACCTTTCCCTCCTCTTTGAGTCCACGATCTTCGCTTAGCCCACAGGACGATGAGACAATTGCTTAAAGAAAATTTTTTACCTTTATAAAACTTTATTTTGTTCCTTCAGTTACGATCACAAAAATAAACTCTAGATTTTTTTTTTTAAATCCACTAAATGTTTATATATAAATATATATATATATAAATATATTATATATATAATATATATATATATATATATATATATATTATATATATATATATATATAATATTATATTATAATTATATATATAATATTATATATAATAATATTTATTTATATATATTATTATAAACATATATATTAGGGTGAGCTGTAAGTGGTCCCAATTTTTCGATTAAGACATAATGATGCATTTTTTCAACGGGCCACTTTCTGGTGTCGTTTAATATTTCCATAATTACGAATGTTTTTCACAAGATCTAACATTCGCCAGTAAACGAATACGCGCTGCTTCAGGTACTTTTTCAGAATGTTATTATATATATTATTATAATATATAATATATATATATATATATATATATATATAATATATATATATATATAACAAAATTATACAGTCAAGTTTATTTATCATATTAACTTTTTCCGTGTCATATATATAATATATTTAATATATTATATATATTATATATATATATATATAATATATATTATATGATGCAGTAATCAATATAACATACAGTTTGAAAATACTCTATGATTTTAAAATACAGGAACATTACGTAAATATGCGTTTAAAAATTCGATCTGCAAGGAGCTTGAACAGATTCCATTTAGAAAGAAAGAAAGTTTAGATCACACATTTCTCGATCTTTATGTCTACGATTAAGACATTGAAGCATTAGGACTATATACTTCTTTAATAATTATTAATTTGAATACTTACTTTCATATGTGGTGCCTTTCATTTATACCTCTTTTATATAACAAGAATAAAATTATATAGAACGAACATATAAATATTTTTACTTATCAAATAAATTTTCTGTTATTTAAAACGTATATTTTGTACGAATAGGACCCGAACTCTTTACCTCTATTGAAGGGCCACGCGCCTTATCGCTTTTGCCCGATGGACGATGGGAGGATTGGCCTTTAAAAATTTTTACTTATAAAACTTTATTTTTTATTTTTTCAATTACGAACAAATATTTATAAGGTTTCGAATATTATAAAAATACAAAAATGTTATATAATATATATATATATTATATATATATATATATATATATTATATTATATATATATATAATATATTATATTAATATATATATATATATATATATATAATATTATATTATAGTAATATAATATAGGGTGGGCTGTATGTGTCCATTTTCCGGTTCAGACAGATAAGGTTCCTCAATGTCAAATATTGACCATTTTTTAGTTTCTAATACTTCATAATTTACGCTATGTTTTTTCTTAAGAGATTCCGATAAAGATCCCCCATCTGTCAATCAATGCGATTAATCTGTTAAACTATATAATATCTAATTTCGTTTTTCATAAAACTTATATATAATATTATATTATATATATATAATATATATTATTATATATATATATATATATTTATATATATATATATATATATACAATTTATAAAGATTAAACTTCCTATTTAACACAATAAAAGCTTTTCAAAGATCCAACGAAACTATGCCTTACATTCGAATAGTTTTTAAAGGCAATCGTATATATATTAAGTTTGTAATGGGGGTCAATCAATATGTCTGTATGTAATACTTTATTATATATAATTAATATATATATATATATAATTATAGCTTATTATTATATATATATAATATTATATATATATATAATATTATTATATATATTTATATATATTTGGAAAAGGGTGATATCATCGTGACAATTTTCAAGTCACTCCTGAAATCCCTGACTACTGAATTAAGGAGTTGCCAATTACCCTTAGACACTGGATGAGCCATATAGTGAGCAATACAGATAACCATTCCATTTTAAATTATCCGCTGCTTACAGAGTTAAACAAATATTAAGATTTTTGGCTCTTTCATTCAAATTTGTTTTTGTTTGTACATTCATCTTCACCCCTGCAACGGCTTTAATTAAGCCGTGTTCGTTTTTTAATCATTCCGTGTAATACGATTTAAAAACTTTTATTTTTATGGCGGTATTAAATATTAAAATCTGGAATAAGCATTTCCAGAAAAGTGGAAGGTAGATAATTTATCGTAGTATATATATTATATATATATATTATATAATAATATATATATTAATATATATATATATATTATATAGTATAATATATATATATATTAATAATCTAAATATATATATAATATATTTAAATATATATATTTTTATTATATATATATATATATATAATATATATTTATATATATATATATATATATTATATATAAATAAATAAATATTATTATTATTAATCATTTTATTATTATTTTATTTTATTAAGATTATTTTTATTCAATATTATTAATTATTTTTTATTTATTATTGATTTTTAATTATTATT
>JABUQX010004579.1:2500-5000 GCA_015478945.1 Trachelipus rathkii
AGAGACATCTAATGGTCTTTCCTATGTAGAAAGCATCACAGCTATCACATTTATATAAATAAACAATTGAAGAACACAAAGCTAACGGTAGATTTTCTTTAACTTTAAAGAATTTACCAATCCTATTATCATTTATGAAAATTAATTTAAACTTAAATTGTGGGAAAGATGTATTCAATAAATTAGTTATTCTTCTATTAATTTCGTAACTAATTCTTCCTAAAAACGGTAATTTCATATAAAGAATCTTTTTATTAGCAGAATATATAGGTGGAGAAGGTTGAATTTTCATCGTTAGTAGTTTTTTAAATAATTTGTCAATTAAAAAAGTTGGGAAATCATTTTTCAAAAATAAGTTTCTTAAATAGTCAAGTTCATTGCTAAGATTTAAGTATGATGAAGAAATTTTGTATCCCCTATCAAACAACGTTTTAATCAAATTTACTTTAAACATGAATGGGATAAATGAGTTAAATTTTGTTATTAATCCGGAATACGTAGGTTTTCTAAATACTGAAGTTTGAAATTTATTATTCTCTCTATATATTTTAACATCCAAGAATGCCAGTGAGTTTTCTTTTTCTGTTTCAACTGTAAACTTAATGTTAGGATGCTTTGAATTCAGATATTCTTTAAACATATTAACATGTTCAGAAGATTCGAAAAGAAGGAATGAATCATCTACATATCTTTTATAAAATTTTGGTTTAAAGTTAGATGGGCAATTAGCAATCCATAATTTTTCAAAGTTACACATGAAGATGTTGCTAAGGGTCGGGCCCAATGGGCTTCCCATCGCAACTCCATCAATCTGTTTGTAGAATTTATTATTAAACATAAATATAATATCTTTAGTGGACATGGAGAGTAATTCATAAAAGCTTTTCAAATCCAAACCGTTAACAGTTGAGTTGTGATCAAAAAGTTCTTTAGTAATAATATTCAAAGTTTCATCTAGAGGTACATTTGTGAAAAGATTTGTGATGTCAAAACTTGCCATGACATAATTATTTGCATTCTGGAAATTAACAATTTCATCAACAAAAGAAAATGTATCCTTAATCGAATAAATATTCTTTGTTAAGTTATCCAAAATAGGAATAAAATATTTTGATAAGTTGTAATTCAATGTACCTATAGCTGATAAAATTGGACGGATAGGGCAATCTGGTTTATGTATTTTGGGTAAACCATATAATATACCAGGTTTGGCCCCTGAAGAAAAAAGAGAGTTGTAAGTTGAATCACTAATCATATTGTTATTTTTTAATTTTCTCAACAATCTATTAAGTTTGTCCTCAATTGAGATTATATTCTTATAACAGCTACCTTCTATGATTTTAAATTTTGAAGAGTCTGAAAGAATTGCCAAAACTTTGTTAACATAATCAGTCTTATTAAGAATAACAATGCCTACTCCTTTATCAGGCTTTGTAATAATTAAGTTTTTATTATTTGAAAGTTCCTTCAAATTATCAAAGTCTGTTTTAGATAGAACACTCTTTAATTTTTTAGGGTTAAACTTCCGAAATGAATCAAAGGCAAGATTTTTGATATTAAGAAACAATCCTCTTTGATTCTCTTCAGAAAATTTGTACATAGTAGAATTAGAAAGTGTCCTAATGAGTTTTTCAAAATGTAATAAATATTTGCAAATATTTAAGTTTCTTGGAATCATAGCAAATTTTAGTCCTTTTGACAAAGTCTTTTTTAAACTGTTGCTAAGTTGATGGGAACTCAAATTAAAAATAACAGAATCAGGATTAAAGTTTTCTTCTCTTGATGTAATTCCTAAGGATAATAACTTCTTATAATGAATATTCTTAACAGTTGAAGATGTATTTTGAACAGTTCTTGACAAGACTCGATTAGCATATATAAAATCTAGAGGAGAAATATTAGTCTTTAAATCTAAAGAGTATTGTTCAATATTTTTAGTAGTTAACTCAATTAACCTCTCTTTATTCTTTATTTCATTTTTTAAAAGAATCTTCTGACATTTCTTGTACGTTTTTGATCCAATAAGCCTTTTGTTCCAAAGTTTGAAATGAGTAAATTTAGGAAATGTATTATTAAATATGCAAGTATTTAAGAATGAGAGTTGAAGTTGAATTTTTGCCAATTTGGTAGACTCTTTTTCTAATTTTCTAAATTTATTAACAATAGTTCTTCCATATGAGTCATTTAGTAAAGTAATAATAGAACCTTTTCTTAGAAGGCGGAATTTTATAAGTGCTAAAATAATTAGAACGATCTTAAACATTTTAAATTTATTTAATCCGACTAGTTTCGGGTTATTACAAAACACCCATTTTCAAGGCTGAATGCATAATGATATAAACAAAATAAAACAGTTAAAATGATCATAAAATAATAATAGAAGTGCTGCTTCACTTTTTTGTTAAAAAAAATTAACTAAATAGTTAGAAGAGTCAACCAAAAAAAAAAGAAATTCAACTTCACTTAAGGATGTTTAAATTATTAAATTGCAGATTTTCAT
>JABUQX010004579.1:20000-35000 GCA_015478945.1 Trachelipus rathkii
ATAGGTGTTGGAGGTGAATAATGTTGAATGCTTCTAAGCGAGTGAATGGTGGGTCATTTTGGTTGGTTTTCAATCTTTTAATCCGTTAAATTATTTGTCTGTTAATGGGGTTTGTGGATTTGTGACTAATTTTTCAATAGTGTGATATAAGAATATTGCTTTGGTGTTTTGGGCTTGGATTTTCACTGTTTTTGTTTATAGGTGGCTTCTTGGGTTGGTGGTGGTCGAGTGTCTGAAATGTGAATTTTTTTTTTTTTCGGAATATTTTTGTAGTGTTGGTCTTGTGGATTAGTGTTTGGGTATAATACTGACAATTCTTTTTAATGGTTAAGTTGATTGGATTGTTTATTCTATTGGTGAGGTTTATGATTTGGCTTAATTGATCTTGATGGACTTATACCCAAATGGTCGACATTCGTTAAAAAATCTGGTTATTTAGAGTTTCTCTAACGAATCCAACAAAACCTAACCTAACCTAACCTAACCTAACCTAACCTAACCTAAATTAACCTAACCTAACCTAACCTAACCTAACCTAACCTAACCTAACCTAACCTAACCTAACCTAACCTAACCTAACCTAACCTAACCTAACCTAACCTAACCTACAACTTAACCTAAGGTAATGTTTATCCTAACCAAATGAAACCTAACCCTAACCTAACCTAACCTAACCTAACCTAACCTAACCTAACCTAACAACCTAACCTAACCAAACCTATCCTAACGCCTGCGGCAGGCTGTGCAAGAAATTTTTTTGACGTTGTGTCGACCCTTTTTCCTGTCTACCATTTGGCCAATCCCCCCCGTCTTGATTTAGAGGTCTATTTTGTCTGAGGGACTTTTTGTTTGTTTAATGTGGATGTCAATTTTTGCTGAAAAGTTGAGTTTAAATTGTTTGCGTTGGTCATGTGAAATGAATTATTTTCCATACTAATAGTATTTTATCGAAGTTCTGTTTTGTTTTGATGAGAGTGGTAGAATCAGCTATTTTTAACCCATATCCCAGCAAAAATTTCCTATAGGATCCCATCCATTCCTATCTTAATTAAGATAGGAATGAATGGGATCCTATAGGAATTTTTTGCTGGGATGTTTGTCAGTTTTTTTTTGTTTGTTTTTTTTGTGATTGATATATAAGATGTTTATTTAAGGTTGTTTATGTTGAATTGTGGTTAGTATTAGAATATGATCTAAAGGGAGAACATGAAAAGTTTGCTAGGTTGTGGTGACAAATCTGCAAGGAGCGAAAGGAGATGTCAGGGGACGTAGGGTTATGGTTATGTTGCAAAGGTTGGATGGTAGGGTTTATTAGGGTTGTTAGGGATACTGAGTTAATGTAAGTTGTCTATGCGTGTATCACCTCTTGGTGTATGTATGTATGTGTGTGTTAATCCATGAAGGTTGATGTGCATTGAAGTTGACGGCTAATATTAAGTTGCTAAATTGTACTAAAGGGAACACAATCTGAGAGGCAGCATTGGGATTTAGATTACTGAATAATGATATATAATATAATAATTATTATATATATAACTATTATTATATATATATTATATATATATATATATTATATATATATATATAATATATATATATATAATATATATATATATATATATATATATATATATATATATATATATATATATATATATATATATATATATATATATATATATATATATTATATATAATATATATAATATATTATAAAGAATATATAATTATATTATATATAATATATATATATATAAATAGTATATATATGCATATATATATATAATATATATATATATATATATATATATATATATAATAATATATATATATATATTATATTATATTATATATTTATATATATATATATATATATATATACGTATATTATATAATATAATATTAAATATATATATAATATATACTATATTATATATATATATATATATACTATATATATATATTAATATATATATATAATATATATATATATATATATATATATATATATGCTATTATATATATATATAATATATATATATATATATATATATACATTATATATACTATATTATATATATATATATATATAATATATATATATATATTATATATAATATATTATAATATATATATATAATATTATATATATATATATAATATTATATATATATACTTATATATATATATATATACATATATGTATATATATATATTATATATATTATATATATAATATTATTATATATATATATATATAATATATATATATATATATATATATATATTATATATATATAACTTACCCCGAATCATGCCCTACCCGCCTCGGCGAATTTCCTCTCTCGCATTATATTATATATTATATATATATTTATATATATATATATATATTAATCTATATATATATATATAAGCTAGTATAGGGTTAACAACTACCGCAAAACTGTGGAAAAGTGGGCCTGTTTTACCCCACCACTAGCTTTTTTACCCATCCAGATTTGCCTTGGACTTTTTTGCCTTGATTTTTAGCTACTTTTTTAACGTTTTTGTCCATAATTCCAGGTCAGAGATCCCCAACCCGGGAAGATTTTGGGATTTCCATTGGCAGCCACTGCAGAGGTGAGGCAGAAGACTGAAACCATTTGGAAGTTTTTTGGAATTCGCAGTCATGTCGCAGTGACTTGGAAATTTCCATCATTTCATCAGATTTTGACGTTTGATACGTCAAACCTGTTTTTAAGGTCGGTGAGACCGAATTTAAGGTCTGGAAGACCGTTTTTTGAGGTTTAGCTCCCCAGAAGTGGGGCGGAGCCCCTCAAAGGGGGCTTTTTGGTTCCTAGAAGGTTTTAAATGATCGATAGATCATTTTTGATGGTTCCAATCGATTTATCGTGATCGATTACCCCTAAATCGATCTTTAAATCGTCTTTCTACGTGCTCTGGTTGGTTTATAACACAGAAAAATGTAATCGAAAGAAAATAATTACAATAATTATCATTCGATTAATCGCTGTAGTAATAGAACCAGTTGGGCGATGCCACCCTTTTCGATATGAAGGAATAGAGCTATCGGCTTCAAACTTGGTATATTGGTTGATTGTGGGTGATACTGATACACGCGAGTTTTAGGTGACGTGGGTCCCCGCTAAGGGGTGTTGCTGCACTTAGTGCAAGGTCAAATTCGTCTGAAAACATGTTAGGCTTAACGTATCGGAATGAAATTTGGATGTGAGTTATATGATGACGTAATCTCGTCGGAGACGAGATTACGTCCCTCTGCGTCCCCTCTGTAAGAGGGGACGCTGCCCCCGTAAAAATTAAAAACGATCGTAGAAGTCTGAAACTTGGAGGCTGGGTTGAGGAGTCGGAGTCGGAGACGGAGCACGGAGTTGGATTCGGATTCGGATTCGATCCTAGGGACCCCGAGATGGGTCCCTTCCTGAAAAAAAAAGAAGAAGAATGCAATGGATATGCAAACAGAGGAAGAGAAGAAGAAGAAGGAAGAAGAGGAATGACAGAATCGTCTAAGAAGAAGAATGAAGAATGAGGAGGAGTCTGAGGAAGGATTCAGAGTTGTAGTGTCACAGGTGCTGAACGCTGAGTTGCGCCGACATAGTAAACATTGCTTTATAATAGCATATGATTACTGTTTTACATAATGGCTTTGTTCTAAGATGTACATATTGTCAATGCATCGCATCTTGCAAAGATAACCTTTATTTTCTAAATGTTGAAGACTAACATTTATATTTTCAAATCTCATTTTCTTTTTATAAACGTTAACTAATATAATTTTTTTCCTAAGTTGAAACATACATATACTGTTTACTATTTTTTTTTTTATAAGTTTTTATTTTACATTTATACTTTGTGTTTAACTTTATTATTTAATTTTTATTTTTTATTTTTTATTTTTTAAATTTATTTTTTCTAACTTTATTTTTTATTTTTTATTTTTTTTTTTTTTATTTTTTCATAAATTTTTTATTTAAATTTACTTTTTTCCTAACTATTTTTTTTATTAAGTTTTATTGCATTGATACAATGTTTAATTTTTTATTTTAATTTTTAATTTTTTAATTTTTTTAATTTTCTAACTTTATTTTTTTTTATATAAGTTTTTATTTTAGATTTATACTTTGTGTTTAATTTTTTTATATAAGTTTTATTTTGCATTTATACTTTGTGTTTAACTTTATTATTTTAATTTTTTAGCTTTTTAAGCTTTTTATTTTTTCTAACTTTATTTTTTATAAGTTTTTATTTTACATTTATACTTTGTGTTTAATTTTATTTTTATTTTTTTTTTTTTTTTTTTTATTTTTTTTTTTTTTTTTTTAATTTTTTTTTTTATTTTTTTTTTTTATTTTTTTTTTATTTCTTTAAACTTTTTGTTTTGTTAAATTTTTTATTTTATACTTTTCAGTGTTTACTAACGCAAAAATTTTACGTTTTTACATACCCTAAAGTCAGTAAATCAAGTAAATCAAAACGCACCATCACACACGGCCTTCGCTGACCAGTTTGTGATCTATTGATCTATCGATCTATTGATATATTATTAAGGTCAAATTTTACTAAAATTGTCATGTTTTTACAATACTAAAGCAGTAAATCACTAAATCAAACCACAATCCAAGCACCCTCCCTGACGCAGTTGTGTCTATTGATTATTGATCTATTTGTGTATTGATTAAGAGGTTCAAACTTTTTTTACATAAATTGTCATGTTTTACATAGTCTCTGAATCAGTTAAGATCAACCACCAATCCACCCCACCCTTCGCTGACCACGTTGTAGATCTATTGATGCTATTCGATTCTTATTGGATCTATTTGATCTATTGATTAGGTCAAGAATTTTTTACTAAAATTGAGTCATGTTTTAGCTCGCTAAATGCATAAATCAGTAAATCACGCCACCCAACCTCCTCCTGGTCAGTTGTGATCTATTGATCTATTGATCTATGGATGTTAATTGTCCTATCATTTTTTTCATGAAAGTCAAATATTTATGAAAGTTGTCGTCTTTTATTTACCTATTCGTAAATCAGATAAATAGTAATCAAACTAGACATCCTCCACCGTTCTGTTCATCCTTGATGCTAAATTGATCTAATGATTCAAGTCACATTTCGAGTATCAAATTTGAATCCAGCAATAAAATAAATCAGTTCTTTAAGCAAAAGATTGAAGAAATATGTTTTTGACGTACACAAGTTTTTCACTAATAAAGCTTACTTTAGTATCATCTGAAAATCATGAAATCGATAACCCCAAAGACAAATTAGCAGATATTAAACAGGAATAACATGGTTAAGTTAACAAGTTTGTCCACACTTAACACACTAAATAACTACCATAACACTCGAAGAACGTAACTTATTCACCTTTTGTCAAGACATGTGCTCTAATTGTTACACAAATGCACAGCACACAGAAACAAGAAAAATATAACCATAAAACACACCCACAATTCCCAGGAAACATCAGCACACACACCACACAGACACACACCGAACACACACATAGGAATATATTTTGCTAAAAGGTAAACAAAGTTTTTCACAATTATAAAATCTAACATAAATCATCACTGACTGTAAGAGTCACTTTTCTAAACATAATATCACTGGATATTTTTACATTAACATAGTAACATTTAACAATTAATTTAACACACGAACCATCTTGTAATTATATACTGATCATATGATATACTCTATAAAGTAAGCAAAGTTTTCACATTAATAGATTAATTAGCATCATCTGAACTAAGAAAATAATGGTACGCGACACGCTGACTACAACTTAAACATGAATAGCAGTCACATTACAAAGTTCTACACTTTAACAATAGTATAGTAACTAAAATTATAAATCAAAACCGTATTTAGTCACTCTTTTTATTTTTTTAAAAGCAATATCAATAATCTAGCAATAAAGGTAAAAAGAAAACCAACCGCCACCACACATTCACACACACAACAAGTATGCACAGCACCTGCACACCCAACACACACACACACACACAACACAACACACACATCAGTAGCCGAGTGACAAGCAAATTTAAACAAAGTAATAGAATGTAAAATAAGTTAGAAAAAATTAGAAATTAGGCAATTAAACTAATTAAAAAATAGCAATCAAAAATTCAATTAAACCAAAGTATAAATGCAAAGTAAAACTAAATGAAAAAATAAAGTTAGAAAATTAAATTAAAATAAAAATAAAATAAAAAATAAAATGAAAAAATAAATAAAAAATAAAAATAAAAAATAAAAATAAAAATAAGTTAGTAAAATAATTAAAATAAAAATAAAATAAAAATTAAAATAATAAAATTAAACAAAAAGTAAAAATGTAAAATAAAAACTTATAAAAAAAAATAGTAAAAACAGATATGCATGTTTCAACTTAGGAAAAAAAAAATTATATTACTAACGTTTATAAAAAGAAAATTGGAGATTTTGAAAAAATATAATGTCAGTCTTCAACATTTAGAAAAACGATTTATCTTTGCAAGATGCAATGCAATTGACGATATGTACATTGTTAGAACAAATCACTTATACTGAACAGTAAGTGTAAATGAACTAAGATAATGAGCACTTACAATACCACAACAAACATACACCATCACACACACACACACACACATCATATATCACACATACACACACACATTTACAAAAACATCACATAAACACACAGATTAGGTAATATATGCCTAACGTAACAAGTTTCACTATTAATAAAGCTAACATAAGCATCACCTGAAGCTAAGAAATATTAAAGTATACAGTCTAACGACAAGCTAAAGACTTAAGCACAGAATATAACTGCTAACATTAAAAGTTTCCAACACTTGACAAACAAGCAAAGTAAACTACATGATACAAAAAACGTACTATTTTAGAATTTTCAAGGCATGGTTCTTTACATATCAATGTTATTTTTACATTAAAAAGTAAGCATTTAACAAAGATTTTATTTCTTAATTGACACTATATCATCAAAAGTATCATTCGTTGCGAAGTATTTCCTCAATTTGAACATAATGAATAAACAGTAGATCCTTAGCAAAAGTCTTCAGGGAAATACATTACTCAATCAGAAACTTAATACTAGGCTCAGTTTCTCACACATCATCGCAGTTTTAACACAGTAATATTCTTACAAAAAACCTCATCATTTCCCTGCTAACAAATCAGTGTTATTTCCACTTTGTCATAGTAATTATTTAACATAACGTACCTACCTTACGAATAAACAGTTTTTCATTAACAAGAGTATCTAAAGCAACACATTACCTTTCGTGAGAAACCGCAGGAATGCGCCTTGAAAGGGTTGTGAATCCTTGCGAGGGGGATCACTGCCGAAGGGGTGTAACGGGCTTTTAGGCTCAGCCCGAAGGCTGAGGCTTACCTATTCGGAGGGTAAAGCGCTTACACCATTCGGGTTGAATACCCCTCGCGGATTCACACTTTACAAGGGCGCTATTCCCTGGGTTTTTCTCATCGGAAGGTAATGTGTTGCTTTAGATACTCTTGGTTAATGAAACTGTTTTATTCGTAAGTTAGGTACGTTTGTTAAATATTACTATGACAATGTGGAAATAACACTGATTTGTTTAGAGAGATGATGAGTTTTTGTAAGATATTACTGTGTTAACCTGCGTGATGTTTGTTAGAAAGTGAGGCGCTAGATTTAAGTTTTTAGTTGAGTCTGTTATGTTTGCCCTAGACTTTTGAATGTCTAGTTTATCATATGTATGATGTTATACTCGAAACGAGTGAGACTTTGATGAAGATAGTGTCAAGTTAATTATGATAAATTTGTTAAATGTTACTATGTTAATTTAAAATTAAATTGATATGTTAAAGACATGCTTGAAAAATTGTAATAGGTACGTTTGTTGTATCTGGTGTTAGTTTACTTTGCTGTGTCAAGTGTGGAACATTTTGTTAATGTACAGTTATTCGTGCCTTAAGGTGCTTTAGGTTTGTCGTTGTACATTATATTTTAGTTCAGGTGATGCTATGTTAGCTTATTAATGTGAAAATTTGTTACGTTAGCATATATTCTTGTGTGTGTGTTTATGTGTGTTTTGTATGTGTGTGTTTGTATGCTGTGTATCTATGTGTGTGAGTGTGCCGTTGTCTGTTTGTGTATATGGTGTGTGATATGTGTGTGTGTGTGTATGTAGTATGTGCGTCATTTATTCTTAGTTCATTATGCACTACTGTTCACATAAACTGATTCGTTTCTAACATGTACATATCTGTCAATTGCTTGCATCTGCAAGATATAAACCGTTTTCTAAATGGTTGTAAGACTAACATTTATATTTTTAAATCTCATTTCTTTTTATAAACGTTAGCTAATTTAATTTTTTTTTTCCTAAGTTGTAAAATACATACTAAATTTACTATACTTTTTTTAATAAGTTTTTTATTTACATTTATACTTTTGTTTAATTTTATTTATTTCAATATCTTATTTTTATTTTTTTATTTTTAAATTTATTTTCAACTTTATTTTTTTAATTTTTATTTGTTATCTTTTTATTTATTTTTTCAATTTTTCATTTTTTCATTTTAATTTTAATGAAATTTAATTTTTCCTAAATTGATTTTTTTGGTAAGTTTTTTACATCATTTATACTTTGTGTTTAATTTTTTTTTATTTTAATTTTTAAATTTTCAATTATTTTAATTTTTTAATTTTCTATACTATAATTTTTTCATGGAGATAATTTTTTTGTGTGGTGTGTGTGTGTGTGTGTGTGTGTGTGTGGTGTGTGTTTGTGTGTGTGTGTTGTGCGTGTGTTATGTCATTATTTTGTTAATTTGTTAGAGATATGCTTAAAAAAAAAAAAGTGTGACTAGGTTACGTTTTGGATGTAATGTTAAGTTACTTACTGTTGTTAAGTGGGAACTTTGTTAATGTGACTGTTATTCTTGTTTAAGGTGTGTCAGGTTTTGTCGGCTGTAATTATTTTCCTTAGTTCAGAAGATGATGATAAAGTAATCTATTAATGTGAACTTTGTTACGTTAGCACGTATATTCAATGATCAGTATGATAATTACACATGGTTGTGTTAAATTTTGTTAAATTTACTATGTTAATGTAAAAATATCAGTGATATGTCTAGAAAAGAATGTATTTTTAATTCAGGATGATGCTATGTTATCAGTTTATAATAGATGAAAACTTTGTAGTTAGAAAATATTCTTGTGGTGTGTGTGTGGGTGTGCGTGTGTGTGTGTGTGTGTGGTGTGTGTGTGAACAATGTTAGAGACATGCTTGACAAAAGTGTGAATAAGTTACGTTTTGGATGTTATGTTAGTTACTTTATGGGTGTTAAGTGTGAAACTTTGTTACTAACAGTTTATTTCTGTTTAAGATGTGCTAAGTTGTCTTTGGGGGTTATATTCATAAGATTTCAAGATGATACTAAGTAGTTTATTAATGTGAAACAACACTTTTGTTAACGGTCAACATATATTGATTGTGTTTTTGTATAAGAATTTGATTTTAATGTTATGCCTTATCCAAAATGATACTCGAAATGTCACTTTTACATCAATAGATCAATAGATCAAGGATGAACAGGAGGTGGAGGGATGGTAGTTTGATTTCTGATTTACTGATTTCTGCTTTAGGTATGTAAAACATGACAATTTTTTAAGTTATAAACTTAAAATCATAGATCAGATAGATCAATAGATCATAGAGGGGGAGGGGCGTGAGGTAGTTGGAGTGGCGTGATTTGATTTACTGTTTAGGGTATGTAAAACATGACATTTTTAGTAAAAATTTGACTTAATAAAGATGAATAGATCAAGTAGATCAAATAGAATCACAATGGTCAGGAGGGTTTGGGTGGATGGATGGTTTGATTTACAGGATTTAGGGTATGTAAACATGAAATTTTAGTAAAATTTTGACTCTTATCAATAGATCAATAGATCAATAGAATCAATAGATCAATAGACTGGTCAGGAGGGGTGGGTGGATGGTGGTTTGATTTAGTGATTTACTGTATTAGGGTATGTAAAACATGACAATTTTTAGTAAAAAATTTGACCTTAATTCAATAGATCATTAGATCGATAGATCAATAGATCACAACTGTCGAGGAGGTGCGGGGTATGTGGTTTGATTACTGATTTTCTGATTTAGGTATGTAAAACGTAAATTTTTACGTTATAACATGAAAGTATAATAAAATTTAAAAAAACCCAAAAGTTTTAAAGAAAATAAACCTATAAAGATAGAAGAATGAAAAAAAATATTAAATAAGAAAAAATATCTAAAATAGATAATAAAAAAAAAACTTAAAGTTCACAAAGGTTAAATTGTAAATAAAAAACCTTATAAATAAGTTAGAAAGATAAATAACTAAAAGCTAAAAAATTAAATATAAGTTTGTTGTCGTATAACTGTAAAATTAAACTTATTAAAAAAAATATTAAAGAGAAAAGCCGCAATGTTAGGAGGCCAGTTTACAAAAATAAAGTTAGAAATTAAAAAAATTAAAAAATTAAAAAATTAAATAAAAAAATTAAACATAGTATAAATTTTATATAAACTTACAAAAAAAATTAAACTAGAAAGTACAATTTTAACTAGACCATTTTCTGTATGAGTGTTAAGATATTTATATTCATTTAAAATCACCATAAAAGTAAAATTAAAATGAAAATAAAAACTAAATTAAAAATAATAAGTTAAACACAAAGTATAAATGTACAAATAAAAACTTATAAAAAAAATAGTAAACAGTATATGTATGTTTCCAACTTAGAAAAATTATATTAGTTTAAGGTTTATAAAAAGAAAATGAGATTTGAAATATAAAATGTTAGTCCTTCAACATTTCAGAAAAATAAAGTGTTATTCTTTGCAAAGATGATGCAATTACAATATGTAATCATTAGAAACGAGCAGTTATGTAAAACAGTAAATGATGATTGTATTATTAATGAATGTTTTATATGTCGGCAACGCACGTTCAGCACAGTGACACTACCCACTCTGAATCCTTCTCAGACGATGCCTCTCATTCTTCATTCTTCTCTTCCCCATTCTCATATCTCATTCTTCCTTTTTCATTCTCTTCTCAGGCTCTGATTTTGGCGATTCATGCATCTTCTTCTTATATTTTTTTCAGGAAGGGTAACCGCAATCTCCGGGGGGGGGTCGCCTGGACCTCGAATCCAATCCGATATCCAACTCCGTCTCCGTCTCCGACTCCGATTCCTCAACCCAGCCTCCAAGTTTCAGACTTCTACGATCGTTTTTAATTTTTAACGGGGCAGCGATCCTGCTTACAGAGGGGAGGCAAGAGAGGGACGTAAGTCTCCAGTACTCCGACGAGATTACGGTATCATATAACTCACATCCAAATTTCATTCCGATACGTTAGGCCTAACATGGTTTTCAGGACGAATTTGACCTTGGCTCTAAATAAGGGGGCAACACCCCCTTAGGGTGACCTACGGTCACCCAGAAAACTCGCGTGTGATCTAAGTTTTCATCCACATGAAGCATATACCGAAGTTTGGAAGGCGATAGCTATCTATTCCTTCATATCGAAAGGTGGCATCCGCCCAAATGTTCTGTATATACTAACAGCGTTTAATTCGAATGATAATTAATATGTAGATTAATTTGTTTCGATTACATTTTTTCCTGGTGTTATAAACAACCGAGCACGTAGAACGCGACGATTTTAAAGAGATCGATTTAGGGGTAATCGATCACGATACAAAAATGATCTTCGATCATTTAAACGTTCTAGAACGCAAAGCCCCTTTTGAGGGGCTTAGCAGACCAACTTCTGGGGTAGCTAAACCTCAAAAAACGGTCTTACCAGCACCTTAAATTGCGTCTACCGCACCTTAAAAAAAGGTTTGACGATATCAACCGTGCAAAATCTGATGAGATTAGGATGGAAATTTCCAAGTCAGCTGCTTGACATGACTGGAATTCCAAAACTTCGCAAATGGTTTTTCAAGTCTTTGCCTTGCAGCCGTGAGGGCTGCCATGGGGTAAAATCCCCAAAAATATCAAGGTTGGGGATTTGACCTGAATTTGGACAAAACGTTAAAAAAGTAGCTAAAAATCGAGGCCAAAAAAGGTCAAGGTCAAAATCCTTGATGGGGTAAAAAAAGGTCGGTGGGGTAAAACAGGCCATTTTTTCAGTTTTTTGCGGTATGGCTGTCCTACGCTTATGGACTACTTATATAGTATATACTTATAAAATAATTACCACATATATTTATATTATATATATATATAATATATATATTTATATAAAATAAATTATAAATTAAATTATAATTTATTTATATATATATATAATATATATATCATATTATAATATATATTATATATTATATAGAAATATATATATATAGATTACTCATATATTACCAATAGATGCACTAGAAAACATTGCAGAATAGGAAAAAGTTACATAAAGAATGGAATGTTATTTGAAATTCTACCACCTTGTAACTACCCGATTTCCACAGCATCCTTATTTTTTATATAGATTTCGATAAATTACGATCGAATTTTGTTTGGGTGTTAATAAAATAAGTTATGAAGATAATCTCGTTTCCATAAGAAAAACTCTAAATGGTCTTAACTATTTCGGGAACTTTACCTTCTCTAGATCAACATTTATATATATATATATATATATATGATATAGTATATAACTATATAGTTAATATCTATATATAATATATAATATATATATATACTATTAATAATATATATATTATATATTAATAATAATACTTTATATATTATATTAATTAATATTATATATAATATACTATATTATATATATTATATATAAATATATATATATATATATATATATATATAGCTACGTATATTATATATATATATATATTATATAATATATCTTTATATATATATATATATATATATATATACATAAGGATATTCTATTATATATTATATATATTATATATATATATATTATATATATATCTTATATCTTATATATAATATAATATATATTTATATATTTCTATATATATAGTTAGTATACTATTATATATTATATTATATATTATTATATATATATATTTATATATAAATAACTATACTATATATATATATATATATAATATATATATATATATATATATATATATTATTATAGTATACGTATATATATATATATAGTATGTATAGTATAATATATTATATATATATATAATATATATATTGTATATATTATATATATATATAATATATATATATATATATATATATTATTATATATAATATATATATATATAATATATATTATATATATTATATATATATAATATATATTATATATATAAATATATATAATATATATATATGTATATACCGTATATATATATACTACTATATATACTATATATATATATATACTATATATATATAATATAGTAATATATAATATATATATATATATATAATTCTATATATATACTATATACTATATATTATATTATATATTATATATATATATGTCGTTGCCTTTGACACTAAGATAGAATGCTCTTATAATAGCAATTTAATCTTTTCAATATACAGAAAACCGACGGCAAATATTAATTACATACATTGGTATTCTTTTCATCCCGTCAATACAAAAATTGGTACCCTCTCTGCATTATTTTTACGAGCACTATCGGATTTTCTCCCATCACATTGCAAAATGAATTGAGTTTTCTTTTGTACCGTTTAAAACTTTACAAATGCTCATATATAATTAACAAAAGCATTGAAGATAAGCAAAGAAAAATTTACCAATATCCTATAGCCAGCAACTCAAGGAAAAATCACTATTTGTCAGTCCCGTACGCATTCTGAGTTCATCAGAAATTATACGAATACATAATTTACTACAATCAATACATGACTCTCTTAAAATTTTGAAACTGAAATAAATTTAGAATGCACCTATACAATGCGTATATAAGATCCCGTGTCATGATTGTACAAGTATATATATAATTATATATTAGATATATATATAATATATATATATAATATATATATATATATATCTACTATATATATTATATATATATATATATATCTATTACTACTACATGGAAACGGTGGATTTAAATAGACGTAATAGTCAGCACAGACACGATTTAATTTCCGACGAAATAAACTTCAGCTCTTTATCCATCATAGGAGAAGTTAAACCATAAAATATAATATCGATAACATGGAACCTGTAATTTGTAACAATAACAAAAGGAAACTAATTGAATCCTATTGCATAAGAAATAGTGATAATTATACTAAAAGATGGAGAGAAGTAAGACATGAGATGTACAGCAGATTTAAAGTAATAGAGGGATACAAAGGCTTTTACAAAAGATCGATAATAAACTAAATAAACAACAACCATCCAGTCAATAAATATATCATCTTTGGAGTCACATCAACGTAGAAGTCTTCGTTTTGTTTGAAGCTCAACCTGAAGGAGGCCGTGCCTGGAGCCGCGACAAGCTATGAACAAAATTAAAATATTTTGTTATTTCTTTTTAATAAATATAAATAATGTGTGTGAATAGGTTTTTTATTTATGTTAAAAAATAAAGTTAATTTAAGAAGTGTGTAATTATATAAGGAGAATGTTATCAGATAGTACAATATATAATAAATATATATTTATATATATATATATATTTAGTAGCAGTATATATATTATATATATATATATATACTTATATTATATATATATATATATATTAGTATTATATATATATATTATATATATATATGTTGTGTGGTGTGTGTGAATTTTTTTGGAAATCTTAATTATATGATAAATAAAATTACAAGAACTGAACATGATTTGATTTCTCAATGATAACGTTTCGAGAGAAACGATGCTTCCCATTTTCAAAGCTATGAAAATATAAAAATTATATA
>JABUQX010004579.1:37500-40000 GCA_015478945.1 Trachelipus rathkii
AAATATATATATATATTATAGTATATATATTTATATATAGTATATATATATAATAAGTAATATTATATATTATATATTATATATATAATTTATTTATAATATATATATATATATATAATATATAATTATATATAGTATATTATATATATATTAATATAATATAATTACTCCGTCTAAAGGGTGGAGTATGTTCCTATGTAAACATTAACACTCCTGTAACACGTTTCGTGAATCTCGTAATCACCTTAAATTCGATGTCTGTGGCTTAAAATTTTCTACTTCTACTACACTATTATCTTTTTGTGCTTCTGCTACTTGTTCTCCTCTAACATATACAGATTTTCTACGCCCCTTTTTGAATATCTAACTACTTCTCACGAGACGTAATATCTTCTCATGACCAAATACTGAGGTTTCCTTCTCTATTTAGGGATTTTCAATGTACACAGCACCTTTTGAATGGTTGGGGTCCTCTCATACTGATTAGGTGGGGGAGGAGCCGAATCATTCAGCATTCTCAACGATCTGGACAACTAATTAAAGAACCAACACACGATTCCGGATCGTCCCAACGAATTCTTGAACACACTTGACTTATTTTTTCACACACTAAGTCCTTCTCTCTATAAATACCCCACCTTCGCTCCTATCGGTAAATCTGACAACAACCTTATATCTCTCTTTAATTTCAATACTTGTTCTCTCCAGCAGCTCCATCCTGCCTACTGCGTTTCTTTCTGCACTTGAATCGGGCCGATTGGGGCTTTGCGCTCTTCTAACACTAATCTACAGATTGAATTGACTTGCTTTTCCTCTGGTGACGGCCTTCGGGCTTCTGCAACAAGGTGGAGCCTGTTTAATCGTTGATGGGAATGATGCAGGTTCTTCCTTCTTCGACTAAATCTTTCCTCATAATCCATGGGGGTTCGATCGTGTTCATTCTCTGGCCATTCAGGCTAGAGACTATATGCGTATCGGGGGTGGAAAAATTCTCGGTCTCCTATCACTCTCTCGCTAATTTTCATTGCAGCTAGAAATCGTTTGCAGGGATACTCTTTTCGACGAGCAAAACGGGCTTTCATCAAACGAAAGTGCGCTAAACCTCCCTTGGTTCTCCTTACTGACAAAGTTTCTTTCTTCGCCTCGTGTTCCAAAAACATCTCCAACGAACTTGCTGTAATCTTCTTTTCCTCCTCTTAATCGATCATGATGGTTCTGTTGCTTAACTGCCTAAAACTGAAAAAGGCCAATCTCTTCGGCTCCTATTTTCCTCTAAACTCAACCCTGGATGACGATTCTGGCATTGCCTCTTCTCCTCCTTCTGCTTCTCGAGGTGTCCTATCCTTTGCCTAGAGATTACATTTTGAGGGTCAAATGGGCTCCTGAAATCTATGAACGTTAGGAAGGCGGGTGGTTCTCCGGATGTGCGAATTCCTTCCCGATGGTGTTTGAGGGAGTATTGCTTTCCATGCTGTGCCCCGTCCTCTTCGTTCAACTATGATTTCTCTATGCAGTCAATATTTAGTAATTTCCCTCATGTTGGAAGCGCGCAATATGTCCAACCTATTCGCGATAAGAAATGAAGTCCGCTCTGATCCCGTTCTATACTGAGCCCTAGTATATGGCTCTTAACCTGTATCTATCTAAGATCTTCGAAACCGTCTTTCTCAACTCCTCATTTCTTTAGACATCTGGAATCTCAATTCCCTGTTTTTTTCTGCTGATCTGCCAGTTAACGGTCTCGGCGCTGCGAGTTCTAGCTGGTGATATACTTTCCTATCTAACAGATTTATGGTTTTCCACCTTTAGGAATTACGGGGAGATCTTGCGTGTGGGCGCTTGACATATCCATAGCGTATTTGACCGGGTATGGCACACGTCACTGCTCTCACAATCTCCCCTCCTTTGGATTTCCTCTTTCTTCTCGTTTGGCTTACTATGTCCTTAGTTATTTCTGTTCGAAATCGCTCAATCGTCTGGTGTGTTCGATGGGGCGACTTCTCTTTCCTTTTTCTGTCAATAGTGGGTCCTCAGGGTTCTGTATTATCCCCTACTTTTTTATCCTTGCTTTTCATTAATGATTCTTTCGTGTCGCCATCTAACCTATCCACTCATGATGCGACTGACTGACCCTTTCATTTCTTCATCCATTTCAATTCTGCCCTTCTTTTAAACTTCTATGAATTGCCTGCTCGTCCTTAATTCTTTCGATTCCATTCTCTGCGAATCTGGATAGAATTTCGGGTTGGGGGTCGTCTCGAACCTTGTGAAATTTTTAATTCTTTAAAAAAACCCAACTTCTACAATTCTCCCTCTCTAAGACCTTCTAACTTTCCTACTTCTTTCGACGGTTCTCTCGTCTCTCCTGTTGTAATATAAACGATTCCTTGGCCTTAACTATATAACAAAAAATGTCCTCTTTGGAAACGCTCACATCATAACAATGGGTTGCTAGGGTGGCCTTCTAAAGAAGCTGGGAGTTCTGTTTAGACCTGGCGAG
>JABUQX010004580.1:0-22500 GCA_015478945.1 Trachelipus rathkii
GGTGCAAAGGGTTAAAAGAGTTAAAATAAAGCTTCTATTATTTAATTTTTCAAACCAAAAAAAAACTCCATATTTTTAAAACATTTTTAGCGACCCTAATTATGGGTCCATATACCTCAAACGGTCCCACATTCAAGATAATGTTCGCCTCTCTTATTCAGGACTTGCTTTTGAAATAAAATTCTAAAATAATCCCAAACCCCGTTAGGTAATAATTTACAGACATTACAATCTTTTTCCTTTATTCAAATTTTCGAAATTTTTTCTCATTCTTAACTTTTAACGACTTAAATTAATGGTTCTTTCCAGCTTCCGAGGTCCCCGCTATGTTGCCTCTTATATGGGAGATTGCCTTTATAAAAACAAAAACAAAATATTAAATCCCAACCACGTTACGTTACCAAGTATATAAGAGCTGCATCTTGCCTGCTTTAATAAAGTTTTCCGAAAGAATTGCATATTTTTTTTAACTCTTTTAACGACCTTATGGTCTATTTTTTAACAGCCGTACATCCAGATATGCTGCCCCTCTGCTTAGGAAATGCTTTATAACAAAAACAAAATATAAATAAATTCCAAACCCGTAGGTAAAAGAGTTAAAATTAAAGTTCTTTAATCAAATATTACAAAAAAAAAAACATTAATTTTTAAAACATCTTATGCGACCTAATGGAAGGTCCATTAAATGATAACGGCCACATCAAGGATAAGTTTGGCGCTCTATTCACTTCGGTTTGGGAAATACAATTCTAAATAAATTCCCAAAACCCCGTAGGTACTAAGTTAAAGAATTACAATCTTGTTCGTTTATTCAAGTTTTCGCGACCAATTTTCCATTTTATCAATTAAAAACTTTTTAAAACGACTTAAATTATGTCTTTTAAAATGAGCCGGACCCAATCCAGATAACTGTTGGCTCTCTTACATTGAGAGCTTTATGAAACCCAAAAGTTAAAATTAAATTCCAAACCACGTACGTACCTAGTTATAAGAGCTAAAATCTTGCTGCTTTAATAAAATTTCCGAAAGAATTGCTTAATTATATAAAACTTTTAAAAGACTAATATTGGGCTATGTTTTTAAACGGCCCACATCCAGGTATGCTGTCTCTTCTGTTAGGAAATTATATAAATAACAAATATAATAAATCCCAAACCCCGTCAGGTGCCAAGGTAAAAGTTGCTGGTTAAAATTTAAATCTCCTTAATCACTCTTTCTAAAAAAAAATTAATTATGGGTAAAATAATTAATTTATAAATAATAAATACATTATGGTTACATAAAATAAAAATACATTGTGTGCAATACATAATAGTAATAAAATTAATTTTGTATGTAGTTTAAAAGACCGTAGATTATTAAGTTACAAAGAATTTACAAGTCTCGTTCCTCTTATCCAAATTTTCCTGAAATTTTTTCTCACTTTTTAACTTTTAACGACCTAAATAGTCTTTAAAATGAGCCGGCCAACATTCAATATGTTGGCTCTCTTACATGGAGATGCTTTATAAAACAAAAGTAAAATTAAATTTTCCAAAGACCACGTTACGTACAAGTTATAAGAGCTATAATCTTTCTGCTTTAATAACATTTTTAAAACGGAAATGCATTATTTTTTTAAATTTTAACGATCTATATTGGTTCTTATTTTAAACGGACCACATCCAGATTTGCTGTCTCTCTTGCTTAGAAAATGCTTTATAAAAAACCAATATAAATAAATTCCCAAACCCCGTAGGTGCAAAGGTTAAAAAAGGTTAAATAAAAGCTTCTTTAATCAAAAATTTTACAAAAAAAATCCATATTTTAAAACATTTTTAGCGACTATGAAGGTCCATAAAAAGGAAACGGCCCACATCAAGGTAAGTTGCCTCTCTTATTTACTACGTGCTATTTGAAACTAAAATTTCTAAATAAATTCCCAAACCCTGTGGGTACTAATTTACAAGAATTACAATCTTGTTCCTTTATTCAAATTTTCCGAAATTTTTTCTCAATTCTTACTTTTTCAAAACTTTAGTTCGGTTCAAAAAGTGAGCGGGCTACATTCAGATATGGGGCTCTCTTACATGGAAGATGCCTTATAAAACAAAAGTAAATTTAATTTCCAACCACGTACGTACCAAGTTATACACATAAAGTCTTGTTGCTTTAATAAAAATTTTCGACAGAATTGCATTTATTTTTTAACATATTTAATCGATCTATATTTGGTCAATGTTATGGAACAGCCCACATCCAGATTGTGGCTGGTACCTTTAGACTTTCGGAGACGATGCAAATACATATGTCTAACAAGAAGAACAAACAGATATATAAAGGTCCCAAACCCCGTAGTCTGTCAAGATGGCCTTAAGAGAACTCTCTGAGCTCTGCATTTAATCAAATTGTCGAGAAGATAGACAAAGAGAAGACGTGCTCATTATCTCTCTCCTCTATGCGGCGACCTGAACATATATCGGTGTCCAGTAGAGAATACCAAGCGCGGGCTCCACATACACCCCTCTCGCTCTGAGCATAAGCTTTCCGATTCGAACTCTGCTTTATGAAAATAAACTATAATAATAATCCTATACCCTAGGATAAATTAAGTATAGGCGAAATACTCTACAATCTTAATTCATATATACTTACTAAGTTGGCACCGAATTTTTATTCTCTGATATTTACCAAACTTTGGTGTGCAATGCAACTTAGCCTTAAATTCCGTGGCGGCGGCTTTTGAAGAATGTCGGCGCCTTTCTACTCCAGACTGTATTTGTGAGCTTCAGGCCGCTTATATGGCATAAGCGTATTGCCCTTTTATAAAACAGAGTAAAATTAAATTCCTCCACATACCTACAAGGGTAACGTACCAAGACTTTTACTGACGTCGGAATACGTTACCCTATTTAATAACTATTTTCCTCAGAAAAGAATCTGCATATTAATTGTAATACTACCTTACGAATTTAACGAAATTATCTTAATATATTGGTCTATATCTTTATATTTTAAACGGTTATATATTAATACCACATATCCAGATATATTCTGTTCTTTCTACTATTGCTTTAGGAAATGCTTTGAATTAAAAATAACACATATAAATTAATTATATCCGTAAAATACCACTAGTAGTATTGCCACAAAGGTATATAAAGTAGTTTAAAAATAATAAAGTTCTTATACTATTATCAAAGTACATTAAATTATTCCAAAAAAAACTACATTATTTTTTAAGACTAATATATATTTATTAGGCGATTCCTAATTAGTGTGACTTTAAAATAGATAATAGTACGTACTCTACTTAATCTAAAGATTTAGTGGCTATTCTCTTACTTATAGGATGTGTCATATATGAAAATTAAAAATTCTAAAAATAAAGAGTTACCTAAACAGCACGATAATGGTGTTACATAAGTTAACAAAAGTTCTAAATAGTACTTGTTATACTACTTTATCTAAAAATTTTCTCAGTTAAATTTTTTCTCAATTCTATTAACTTTATATTAATGATAGAACGATACTTAAATTATGTCTTTAAAAATGAACAGGCGACCCGGGCCCACTCCATCTCCAAATTTATGTTAGAGTCTCTATACAGAGTGAGCACTGAGCTTATTATAAGCACGACAAAGTTCAAAGATCAAGGGGTACTCGACCGAAAACGCTGCGATAACAACGGACCCGTACAATAAGTATATAGGAGCTATCAAGCATCCTGGGTACCGTGCTTTGCATAGAAAAATTTATTCGCAAAAAGCGTATGACATTAGGTATATCTCTCCTCAGACGTCACTTAGGCCCGAGATGCACCAATATGTGTGGCGCCTAAGTATCATATGTGTGCTAGTAACCATCGTCGTGCTTGGCGTGATACTATAGATGGTGCTCTGTGTTAGATACAGTTCCATTAGTTCATAATATTTCGGGGTTCTGATGTTCCTGTGTGGTATATCTATATAGTTTCTTGAAAGCGCTGCAACGCGAGAGAGCCGCTCCATAGGTCTAGGCATATCTCAGTAAACTCGTGTTGGCGTGTAAGAGTGAAATAATATGCATTATACGTAAACTATCAATAAGCAAGAGTCGCCCAAACAAGACCGCCGCCGGTGAGATGCAAAAGGGTCAAAAGAGTTAATACAAATACAATGAAAGTAGCATCTATGCTCTAAACTTGACCTAATCTATTATACCGATGCACACAAAGATACAGTTCATCCCAGTCAGTTTAATAAATACATGATCCAGAAGAAACCACACAGACTGCCCCTCAATGTCTAAATGGTCCATAAACATAGAAGACCGGCCCCAGGCATCACGCCTCACTGTTCTCTCTTATTCAGGTTCTCTCACTCCTTCTGCTATGTGCGATAACAAAAATTTCTACCAATAATTATTCCCAAACTCCTCCCCTAGAGCCGCCGTAGTGCCATAAGTGTCTACATTACGAATACTCAGATCCCTCATATGTTCGCGTCTCTATCTATTCTAATTTTTCCTCGACATTTGTTTTCTCAATTTCTTTCAGACTTTCTAACTTACGCGCTCTAAATTACTCGTCTTTAAATGAGCGCGGTCCTACATTCAGATATGTGTGTCTTTTACATGAGACAGATGCTTGTCATAAAACACTCAAAAGTAAATTCACATCACTCTAGATCTCGTACGTCTATTAATAAATTTTCGGAAGCTCTATTATTTTTCCTACATTTTTAACGACCTCTAGATATGTGGTCTATGGTTTGTTAAACGGACCACAAATTCAAGAATGACTTCTTGTCTCTCTTGCTTAGGAAAATGCTTTATAAAAAACAATTTAAAAATTCCCAAACCCCGTAGGTTGAAAGGTAAAAGAGTGTATGAAAGTAGCTCTTTAATCAATTTGCCAAAAAAAAACTCCATTTATTTTTTAAAACATTTTTGCCACCTAATTAAGGTCCATAAAATGAAACGAACCCACATCAAGGTAAAGTTGGCTCTCTTAAGATTCTTCGGTATATGAAATTAAAAAGGCTAAATAAATGCTTCAATCGTCCAGTGGGTACTTAGTTGGCCAAGACATTACAATCTTGGGTTCCGTTTTATTCAATATTATCCCGAATCTTTTTCAATCTTTAACTGTTGAACGACGTAAATTATGTCTTTGAAAATGGGACCGCCTACAGTCCAGTATAATATACTGTGGTACAATCAAAGACAAAAGTAAAAATTAAATTCCCAAACCCACGTACGTACCATGTTAAAAGCTACAATCTGCTGCTATATAATAAATTTATCCGAAGAATGCTTTAATTTTTATCGTCCTTTTAACGAAATATTATTGCCTCCATAGTTTTGTTACATGCGAACATTGCTGCTCATCTTGCTCTTTTATAAATTCCCTCAAGCCCCGCGCTCATCGTTGTCGCAACCAGCGTGTCTAATCAAGATGTCTCAACTATTAAGCTTCGTGTAAACATCTAAAGATTCCTTCTCACAATCAAAAAAAAACTCCATATAATCTTATCGAAGACCATTTTATGATCGAATACCATTATACTTTTTTCATCCCCGGAAGTCTCAATTATATGAATACACGGAACCACAATCGTAAGATATGCTTCGCTCTCCTTACTTACATATACAATTCTCAGGTACCAGTCTCATGCGTATTCTCGCAAATAAGATTCTAAACCAGATCTCGAATTTCTCTCAAAGCCCTACGTCTAGCTTCAAAGTATACAGTCTTGCAAGTTGATACTCTACCAATTCGTTTTTCCTTTATCATTTCAAATCTTTCCGAAATTTTCACTACAAACATTCCACTAAATACTTGTTGAGAGGCTTAAATGATTAAGTTCTTTAAATCGCGCGCCGACCGAGCGGTCCCTAAATCAGTTACGCCAGATCATACTGATTATAGCTCTCTTATATTCGGGCGCACTCGCTTTATAGACACAGACCATACGAGTATACATTTCATAACTATACCGCAAACGAGCGGTAAGAGCGTACATTGCCGAAAGCTCTCAATAGAGCATACATTGTCTTGAGTAGTGCGTGGGTAATAAGATGCGTTCCGAAGCAATTGTCCACTTACATGTGCTGTATCAGCATATTTTTAATACTCTCTCGGCTCTTAATCTGACTGCTTCACGTCATCTCGTTTTATAACAGATCCGCAAGGCCGGTTTACGATCCTGCATGCGCCCGGCCTAGGCGTGCTCAGGGAACATGCGTCTTATAATTACACACAAATCATAGAGAGCTATGAAGAGTGTTCTACGTAAACCCCACAGTCGGCTTAATAGAGATGTGATAACAGTGACTTATCTGTCTAATAGTAAATTTTCACAAAGAAATAAAAATAACATTTAGCTTCTGTTCAATACACATGGTCTCTCGCTGCATCCTCTGGAGAAAGACGCGTCACATAAATATGAAAGCTGGCCCCACATAGGCAGGTTGATAGTCTCGCGCAGTATGAACTATATCTAGGTTCGCTATTAATGAACTAAAAAGTTCTAGAAATAACAATTCCTCAAACCCCGTAGACGGGCAAAGGTACGTGATAGTTGAAAGACACTATGCACAAGAGCTATAGTGCGTTCTAATCAAATCCGAAATATTTTATTTGCAAATCTTAACTTTAAGACGACTTAAGATTTGTCATTCTTCAAATTGAGCTTCAGGACCATCCTTACATCGCAACGATGTGATGGATTACTCTCTCTACAATTGAGATCGCTTTATGAAATCAAAAGCTAGAAATTAATCCCAACCACGATACGATACCAATGTTATAAGTGACGCATACATCTGCTGGCTCAATAATAGAAACACATATATGTATCCGAAGATGACATCATTGCGTGCAATTAAATTTTTGTAACTTTTCGTAACGATACCATAGAAATTGTCTAAATCAGTGTCTCTATTAAACGCACGGACCACTGCTGCACGATAATCGACTTGTCTCATCTTGCGAAGTATAAGAAGAAAGTGGTATGGTGATTTAAATAACAAAACTATAAAGCACGTCATAAATATCAACCTCGAAGATGTCCCCGTAAGCGTGCAAAGGTAGAATAGTGCTAATAACTCCATCTTGCATCCGGCAAGGTCAATTTTTTTCAAAAAATAAACAAGAAACTCCTATACCTTTTTGGAAACATTTTAAGTGAGACCTTAGTAGTATGGTTCATTAAAAATAAACATGATCCTACGATCAAGTATTTTGGTTCTTCATTTTACAGGACTGCTCTATTAAAATAAAATTCTAAAATTATTTCCTTAAACCCCCGTATAACGTATCAGACTTCAAACGCAATTACAATCTCCCGTTCCCTTTATTCAAACCTCTGTCCGAAATATTATTTCTCACAGTTTTTAACCTTTCTCAGACGAACCTAGAATATGTCTTCTAAATAGCCGGCCTACACTATCAGATCTGTTGGCTCTCCTTACATGGGAGAGATGCTTTATTAAAACAAAGTAAAATTTTAAATTCCAAACCCACCGTAAAAGCCGCGTCCACCAAAGTGGGTATAGGAAGCCTACAAATAATTTCTGCTTAACTTTAAAATTTTCCGGAAACGCGAAAATGCCATATATTTTTTAAATTTTTAACGATTCTATATGGATCATATTTAAAGTGGACTCCACATCCAGATATGCTAATGTCTCCTTACTTGAAAACTATTATGACTAATATGCTTCCTATAAAAAACAAATCATAAAGTAACTGTCCAACACCCGTAGGTGCACAGGTAAAGAGTTAAATAATTCAAAGCATTCTTTAATCAAATTTTACAAAAAAAAAATCTACTATTATAAAACATTTTAGGCTACCTCAATGAAGGAAAATACACATAAATAGGAAACAGGACCTCACAATATCAAGTACGTTGGTCCTCTCTTATTACTACCCGATGCTACTATGAAACTATAAGTCTAGAATAAATTTCCCAAACCCTGATGGGTACTAAGTTTACAAGAATACCCAATTCTGTCCTTATTCAAATTCCCTAAATTTTTTCTCAAATCTTAACTTTTTAAACGACTTAAATTATGTCTTAAAAATAGTCGGACCCTATATCAGAATAGCTGACTCTCTTGCTTAGGGAATGCTTTATAAAAAACAAAAAGTTAAAATTAAATTCCCAAAAACCACGGACGTTACCATGTTATTAAGAGCTACAATCTGCTTGCTATTAATGGTAAAATATTTCGGAAGAATTGCCATTATGATTTTTAACATTCTTTAACGATTTAATATGTGTCTATGAAACGGTATCACACCAATATGCTGTCTCTCTTTCATTAGGAAAATGTGTTTTTAATAAAACTATAATAAAATAATATTTCCCAAACCCCGCAGGTGCAAAGGTAAAAGCAGTTAAAATAAAGCTTCTTTAAAAAAATAAAATCGTTTACAAAAAAAAAAATCTATTTTTTCTCACAAAATACTTAGCAACCTCAACTGAAGATTCCATATTAATGAAAACGGCCTACAGCAATGATACGTTGGTCTGAGACTGTAACTTACTACGTGCTTGTCATAGCAAATAAAATGAAACCTTTTGCAAAATATTGAAGTCTCTCTTTGAAAGAATAGAATTTTTTTATTTTATTCAAATTCACACTCCCCGACATTTTTTTTCACTTCTTAACTATATATAGTAACGACCCTCAAATTTATGTCTTTAAAATTAGTCGGCCTATATCCAGATATGTTGACTCTTCTTACAAGTGAAATGCTTTATAAAAAAAAAATAAAATTAAATTCCACACAACGTACGTAGCATGTTATAATTGCTACCAACTTGCTGCCTTGAAGAAATAGTTCCGAAAGAATTGCATTATTTTTTTAACTTTTTAACAACAATCTAATTGGTCCTATATTTTTAAACGCGGCCCACATCCAGAATATTCGCGTCCTCGTCTTGCCTCTATGCCACAATAATTTATACCAATCAACACCCTATAAAATAAATTCCGAAACCCCTAGGTGCAAAGGTAAAGGAGTTAAAATAAGCTCGTTTAATCAAATTTTTAAAAAAAAAAACATCCATTATTTATATAAATGTCGTGGTTTTATTATACTCATTAAAATACACACGGCAACACATCAGACTTAGTCTAAATAGAGCTAATAAACTTGCAATTTATTTAAAATAAATTTAACTAAATAAATTACTTGAAAATAATTTAACATTAGTACGCTTGTCTTCCAGCAACCTTTTTCAAAAATTTCCGAATTTTTTCTCATTCTTAATTTTAAACGACTTCAAAATAATGTCTTTAAAATGCCGGCCATATATCCAGTAATGTGTTAGACTTCTTCTTTACATGGGAGAGCTTATATATAAACCAAAAGTAAAACCTTAAATTCCCAAACCCACGTACGTAACACAATGTAATAAGAAGCTATATAATCTTTTCTGCTTTAAAAAAATTTTCCGAAAGAATTGTCAATTATTTTTTTTAACTTTTTAAACGATTCTATATATCCTCCATGTTCTATTGTTTTTAAACGCCACCACATCCAGATTGCTGTCCCCTCTCTTGTTTAGGAAATGCTTCATATAAAAAAGCAAATATAATAAAATCCCAAACCCCGTTAGGTGCAAAAGTAAAAGAGTTTTAAAATAAAGCTCTTATAATCAAATTTTCCAAAAAAACTCATATATTTTTAAAAAAAATTTTAAGTAAACTTAATTAAGGTCCATAAATTGAAACGTTAAAAACATCAAGATAATAATGCGTACCTCTCTTAGGTAATTATTGAAGTTAATCGTTTTGTTTCCAATACATTAGTTAACAGCGATTTTCAATGCATTTGGAAAAGAAAAACCTCCAGAAACAAAGGGAAGGGAAGTTCTATATCAAAGCAGAACAAAGTCGATATTTAATTAAAATAGTATTTAGGTGGATCTTAATTTTAAAATTTTAAGGAAAATTTCTAATATTTGTTTTTAATATAACCAAATATTTCATTATTGTGAACAAACCTGTTTAATAAAATGTAATTTTAAACTATCTAAAATTACGCTTTTATTTGATTAAATTTTTCATAATTACAAAATTTTGAAGAAAGGAATTCTCAATGATTTTTCCTAAAGATCAACATTTGAAATTATTTGAGTTAATCTTTAAAAATTGTGAGTTTTTAACAGTATTTTTCAGCATTTGAAAAATTATTGTGTTCCATTGAAATGCAATTCAAAAAGCAGAAAAGCTGAATTTAATTAATAGTTTTTAGGTGTCTTAAATTGGACGTTTTTTTAACGAAATTCAATATATTGTTATAATACCAAAAATATTTATTAGTTGTGTTAAAACTAGTATTAATAAAAATTTTAAGTTTCATATAATTTACGACTTCTTCTTAATAATTTCACACATACCAATTAGAACTCTTAAAAGTTACGATTTTTCGGACGAAAAAATTTGAAATCTTAATTAGAGTGAAATCATAAAATTAAGTTTTTAACGTATTTTCAGCATTTTGAAAAAAATAATGCGTTGTCATTGAAATGAAATTTCTTGCAGTAAAGCAGCAAAAAACGAAAGTTAATATTATTAATATGTTTTTTATGTCTTAAATTGATGTTTTTTAATGAAATTGGTAATATTTGTTTTTTCATATACCAAATATTTCGTTAGGTTAGTTCGGAAAACCTGTTTTAATAAAAAAATTCTTAACTTCTAAAATTTTACGCCTTTTTCTTAAATTTTCACATTACAAATTTAGAATTCTTAAAAAGTACATTTTCCTAAAAGTTCAACATTTGCAATTAATTTTGGTAAGGATCTTAAAATTAGCTTTTACGCAGGTTAATTTCTCCAGCATTTGAAAAATAATGTGTTTCATTGAAATGAAATTTCAAAAAAGCAGAAAAAGAGAAGTTCAGAAGAAAACAGATCCCTAAGGAATACCATATCTTACCATAAAAGCTTCAATATTATGTTTTAGTAATTACAATACTCTTATTAGCTGTGAAATCGTGGTTAATAATTAAAATTTTAACTTATAAAATTTACTCGAAATCTATTATCTTAAATTTTCACATTAGCAATTTAGAACTCTTAAAAGCTTACACATTTTTCTTAATTTCTCGACATTAAAATGAATTATATCAGTATAAACCTCCTTAAATTGAGTATTTTAACGAATATCTTTTAGCCGCTTTGAAAACACAATAACGTTTGTTTCAATTGAATGCAATTTCAACCAGCAGAAAGCACGAATTGTTTTAAATCAGAAGTTCCGGCGTGTCCTCTAACGAACTTGAGACTGTCTTTTAATGAAAATTTCGATACTATCCTCTTTACTCCTCCTAAATTTCTCCATTAGTTCTAGTGAAACCTGTTTTAATAAAAAAAATATACTTCTAAAAAAATGCAGCTTTTTCCTTTACCAAACTCTTTCAACAATCTCACGAATATTTAAAACTCTTATAAATTGTACAATACTAGCCTAAATATATAACATTTGAAATTATTATTTGGTAATTCTTGAAATGAAACGATTTTTCAACGGTTCGATTATTCCCAGCACCATTTGAAAAATAGATATGATGTTTCCATTAAGAAAATGCCCCAATTTCAAAAATGCGAGGAAAAGCGAATATTTGTTAATACCGTTCTATAAGGCTGTCTAAGTGATTTTTAATAGAAAATTATACCTATTTGTATATTCAATATACACAATTATCCTCCATATTAGTTGTGTACCAAGCAACCTGTTAATTATAAATGATAATACCTTCTTAATTACGCTTTTTTCTTAAATAATTTTCACATTGCAAAGTTAAAACTCTTAAAAGTACGGATTTTCCTAAAATTTCAACAATTTGAAATTAATTTAAACGTGAGTTTAATAATTGAGTTTTTTTAACAGGTATATTCGCCATTTGAACAAGAATAATAGTGTTTCTTATTGAAAGCAATTTATAAAAGCAGAAAAGGTCGAAAGATTTCACGGTAATGTAGTTTCCAGGTGTCTTAAATGGAGTTTTTCTAATTAACATTTCGGGAAATATTTGTTTCTATTACACCCAAAATATTTCATTAGTTGTGTGAGAAAACCTGTTTTAATAAAAAATTGTACACTTTCTAATTTAACGTTTATTTCTTAAAATTTTCACATTACAAATTTAGAACGCTTTAAAAATACGATTTTCCTAAATTATTTCAAACATTTAGTGAAAAATTTGGTAAATTATAAAATTGAGTTTTTGATTATAGCAGAAGAGGATTGTGTTAAAAAGTTATGCCTTCTACTCATTATGGACAATTCAATAAAAGCAGAAAACGGTGAAAGGTTTGAATAATGGTTCTGGAATTATAGTATCACTTCGCACGTTAAATTCGTGTAACATTTTATACTAATATGAATGTTTTATAAATGAATCGCTGTAAAGTTGCATAAATAATGAATGTTGAATAAATGAATAATAATAATAATAATAATAATCGTATAAACGTGACTTTCAGACCAGAGGAACGATGCGCGGTGCCTAATAATGGAGGCGCTGTTTGTATAGATTGTTTCACAAGAGGAACCTGTGTGCCAAATGGTGATGGAACCTTTTCAGTTAATTATGATTTCACGTGTCCAGATTATCCTTCGCAGTCTTATGTAAGGATTAATTGATAGACTAAGATACAATGCATACCTTATAATTATCATCTCATAAAATATTGTAAGGATTAACTGATAGACTAAGATACAATACATACCTTATAATTATCATCTCAAAAAATATTGTCAGTATGTTATTGATTAATATTGATACAACTGAATTCGATTCCAGAATTGTCATTTACCCTCTTTAAGCTTCTTTTCTATTATACTTTTTAATTATCACTGGTCAACAACATTTTTTTGGCATAGGGTTTTTCAACGGTTTTAAGGTAATTCAGGGTTGATGATTCCAAATCTGTCATTGGTGTTTGTCTATCACATCAGGTTTTAGAGATATCACATATTGCACTTTCAAATAAACAGTAAATTTATGTTCATTTTTTGAAGAGCTGAAAAGACTTACAGACAAGAATAAGATAAGATTCAATATACAATAATAATGGAAAATACATCATAATGATTCCGAGCACAAAGTTGTGTTGTGAATGCATAGAATATTTAGTGAAACTTATAACCATTTTAGAATTGACATGTGAAATTAAGCGAAAATTTGTATAAACAATGTAACTCTCTCATCTTACATTTGCATATCTTGCATTTGCATATCTTGCATTTGCATTTCTTTAACAGTCTCCGATGTACAGCTTGTGGAATGTCTATCATCAAGGACAGCAGTAACCTGAAGTAATTTTGGTGCCCATCGGCCCTTGGTAGCTTCTTCCCAAACTTTTCTTTCTACATGCTTGACCAAAGTGTTCACCCTGCTCCTTCGCTCACGTGACCCAAGTTCTCTGGAGAGTCGTCAAAGAGACTATGTAAGTAGTGAAATTTGATGCTCATTCTAAATCCAAGTACTTGGAAACTCAAAAGGCTCATTCATAATGTTCTTGTCACCAGGCGTCAAGCTGATTCTTGGTGGACCCCCCCCCCCCCCCCCAGGTCTTTGTCCACTCAGTGTTCTAATGTAGCCCTACTGTCCCAGTAGCACAGGAAACAATTTTATTTGGTGTAACCTCCTTGCATCCCCAGCAGAAAATTAATTATTTTCAAACCTTTACAAGTTAACCATCCATGAAATGGTATTGCAATCAATCTATCCAGAATTTTCTTGATGTTATCGTACTCTTCTTTCATTTGCCCAGAATATCCTATTAGGATTGAACAATATATATATTTCTGTTGTGCAGTAGCACTCATTTCAAATTTCTTTTACTACTTACTGTCAATAAAAGTCTCTATTCACTTGAATCATATGCGAGCAATCCCATGATGAGAAGAATTCCTTCAACATCATTATAATAAACAAGATGACTATCTAAATGGAAGTACTATTGCAAAGTTACTTCTCTGTTACGATAAAAGGAGACACTAATGCCAATCCTGAGTATTCAATTCTCTTTCAGCCTGGAAGGCAACAATTCAGCAGACTGCTTTGGCAGATACAAATCTCTTACCAGATCATTCAATTCAGGCTAACTAACCATTGCAATTGTATCAGAATCTGCAAAAGATGGCGTATACTCGGTCAGACCATCATCCCCATCATCTGTAGAAGAAGGTGAACTGATATTTTCAACATCAATCTCCAGTAGCTTAGTAAACACAGGCACAGGTATTTCCTCACAGTGTTCAACTGGTTGTCTGGCAAATGGTACATTTGGATTCTGTAAGTGGTGTTTGTTTGTCTTATTGAAACCTTTTACATTGACAAGGCAGAAGTAGCAGTCATACAAATGGTTTGTTGGTTCTCTCCAAACCATTGGCACACCAAATCTCAACTTATCATTCTTTCTTTCAGACCATGATCGTAAAGTTTCAACACACTCTTTGAACACTTTGTGAGGAGCCTAATTTTTGACATGGTCTCTCAGTCCTATTTTAAAGTAGGAAGGATACACCCTTTTGACAAAGGTTTTAATGTTGCGCCTTTGATCCTGCAAAGTGAAGCTTCCACAGATGCAACAGAAGATATCTGCTTCATTGCGGCATCTCCTTCTTTCGGAGGTTGTAGCCATTGTTAGATCACAACCTGCAAATTAAAAAATTACATAAATTGTGACATGTACATAAAATGATATTAATAAACACACTATTTTGCAAATAAAACATCATCTTTTATCACAAAGGCAGTCACTGACTCGCAATCACTTGAATCATCAGTAACAAAGTGTAAATTTCGGGTAAAATCCATAAAATGGGGTTTGCTCATTCTGAAATGAGGTTTGGAATCAGCACCCTCGGATTAGTATAAAACTGCTGGAAAACCCATACCAGAAAAAAATGATTTTTTTAGACCAGAGTTATTCATAAGTTTTCTGCAAAGTCATCATTTTAATTAATCTCCTACATTACTAAATTTTATATATATAATATATATAGCTTCTTCTTAATATATATTATATATATATTTATATATATATATTATATTCTATATAATATATTATATATATATATAGTATATATATATATATATATATATATATATATATATATTTTTTATATATATATTTATTATTTTATATATCATATTATATTAATCTCATACATTACCAAATTTTATGATCAATAAAAATATTTTGCTTCTTTACAGAAATTTGTTTATGTAATTGCATTGCAATGACCAATTAAGCAAAAAATTTATCTCATATCTACATAATATGTCAGTTTGAAATTACTCAATAATAACGACACAAAATTATAGATAAAATTTTAGTAATTTTTTTCATTCAAATTATTCTTAATAGTAAAGATTTTATATTTTTCTTGCAAAGGGAAGTATTTCGGTGTTGACGAAACTACTGAGATATGTTGATATTTCTAAAAAGTTAACAAATCTTTACAGAAGATCATTTGTTTTGTCTTTATATAAAATTCATTTGAAAGATAGATTCATTGTAGATGCCAGTTTGAGTTAATTAAATATCTTTGGTAGTAAAATGATTTTAAAGGACATTGAAAATTTGATTAGAAAACTATTTAACGAAGAGTGACTCTCAATATTTTTGGGAAACGGAGACTTGCCAAGCAATTCTTGAAATTCTTAAGGAATTTTAATTAATCAATTCAACAATCAGCTGACAATTGATAAATTTACTCATGTTTCGGTAAAATATTTTAGAAAATATATCATGCAATAGGCTGATGACAAGTTAATACAGTGAAAAGTAATAAAAAAAAAAAAAAAAAAAAAAAAAAAAAAAAAAAAAAAAAAAAAAAAAAAAAATTGATTATAAAATTGATTAATAAAAAAAATTATTAAATATCTGAAAGCTATGTGTAGTACTGAATGGTTATAAATAATTATATTATAGGAACTGGTAAAAAAGTTTGTTCCTCAAGGTTCTACGCTATTCCTAGTCTACAGTACATATATACTGTAATTTGCATGAGGGATTAAAATTAAGAGCATCTTGGCTTCCCAATAATACTAAATTGTTGGTAAATTTTGTGGAACCTATAAAAGTTTAAAAAAATTATACAGATTGTTTGCTGGATTGGATTTAGCAAATAAATTTAAATATCTAAATTGTTAGCAAATTGTTCGCCAATCCTATTAATTTAAGAATTTTTTATATATCACTGGGAAGTATATTCAACATAACAAAACTTCATTTATTTCGAGTTTTCAGTCATATCAATAGCTCTACACTAATAATTTATCTAGTAACAATATAATATAAATTTCATCGCTCTCTCTTATATATCGGAACACTTAAATATACTCCAAAACTTATAGTAAAATATATGAAAAGATGATTAAACCATGTAAAGCGCCTCTACACACCATATGAAATAACTATACTGCTACAACACAAAACTCCAAGAGTCATCAGTCCACCCTTTAACACCCTCAACCACCACTACACTCTCAGCGTCAGAGATCCCTACACGGCGAGCAAACCGCAATTCAATGGCAATATCTTCTTACGTATATACATAATATCAACTGAGCGATAAAATGTATTAATACTCAACGAGATAATTAGCCTAGTTCGCCCTTTTCAAATTCCCCTCTTTCTCAAAGTGAATGGCGATAAAGGACAAAGAGGGTCTGAATGATCATATCGACTGAGTGGTTCTCAAATGTACTAGGCCACCATGCGTTATCTTTCCAAGTATAATAGCAATAAGGAGGTTTATGTACAATAAGCGCGCAAAGATGTAGGAGACTGTTTGCAATATAAATGCTCTCATCAGAGGGCAAACTATATCGTCAAGATTATTAGTAATGCATATGTAGCACTTCAACAACACGCATAACACACTACCCTACTCAGCAGCTTTATTCATAACATATTACATGGATATATTTTTACTAATAAACAATTAATATTTACAAATAATTTAATTATTCATAACCTATGTGTATTTTAATACGTATGCACGAACATATAATGTAATATATATATATATAACGTATACCAATAAGTTTTCACTAATCTCAATAAAGCATAAGTGATCATATTATAAGCATTAACTGATAACTTACTGATATATAATATATTAATGTACTCACTAATGACAATATAACCTAATACATAACCTTTACAGCTCCGAATTAAATCATTGAGCTAATACAATAATAAAGGTCCATTTAATACTTAAACAGAACTAAGTATTAAAAGTGATATTCTAACAATGTAGATACAGAACGAATCAAGTAGCTGTACGTAAATCTGCATATAATTATGTATAGTAAATTATTTCATTTATTTACATTTTCATTTATACTGCTCGAATATCTAGATTTATAGTTTATATTTATATTTATATTTATATTATTTTCAATAATATTTATTATTTCATTTATTACTTTTAACTTTTTGTACTTTTTAATAAATACTTATATATTTATTTATTTAATTTCATTATCTTTATAATAATATTTTGTGATTTATTTTAATAAATAACTATTTGGTAATTAACTAAGATCTTTCTTCTACACCATTCAATATCTTAAAGAAACCCACATATGTTTTTTAATAATTTTATTAATCTCTTTTAAATAATAACTTATTATAATTTATTAAAAAAATTTTATTATCATTTTTATATTTCTTTGTATTGCATGATTATTTAAAACGAGGCAGACAAGGCCGTAGACTTGATTGTTACATACCAGAAATTGAAAAATATAACTGTTTATTTATAAACATACTATACTAATAAACAGTATTTAAATCTCAGTAAATCAAACCAACCCACTCACTATTAATCTAATTATACCCCATAATCACACCATATCAAAAGGCGATCTAAATTAGAGAATAATCACGATAATATATATGATATTAGCATATTAGTTACTATATAGTACACTTCTCACATAAGTACTAATTAATTTAAGTGCAAGCATATGAGATCTATGAGAGAGACTATAGTGATTGTATATTTAAAACTGTAACTAGATAATATCATTTAACTAATACCTCTCAAATCAATACAATAATATCATTTAAGCCGTTAACTGTAAAATAATTATAAGTCTCAATCACTCAGTCAATTACTTAACCAATTAATAAAGTTTTATTAACAGGAGTGAAGTATAAAACAATAGTTTTTCATATAATTTATATAACATATAAATTTCATTGAAATAAAGAGCATATAATAATTAAATACATTAATAAAATCATTACTTTTATTTTAAACATATATTATAACATATCTAGAATTATAGAGTAGGGAACAAGTAGATTTACTCTATTCATATAGTAAAATGTGATGCAAGAAGTACATAATTATCTTCACACAGAATATGTCTAAGATCATCGTCTTGTGGAAAGTAGAATAATTTATGTAAAAAATAATGATTTATACAGTGTTGATGATTAGTAACGGAGACTATAGCGCTTATACAGCACTATCCATTCTTCGGCATATACTAAGCCAGGCCTAAAAATAGTACCATCGTGATGGCCACTCTGGCTTATATCTCACTTACTCGCTCAATGGAGAGAAATACAAATAGTATATCCAGGCTGATGTGTGATATATATAGTCGACACCTGTATATAATTAATCTAGCATTATTATATTACCCGTATATATAAACCGTATATGTTCTAGGTGGTATATATATATACATATATGTAATATATATATATAGATTATATCTTAGTATATATATATATTATATGAATTATAAGTCCTCTATAGATGTATTCGACGACCTCTTTGTAAGATTGAGCATATGACAGTTAATTTCGTTTTTTCATAACTAATAAAGCTATATATGTTAAATTTTTCAGTATAGTATATAATAATGTAATATTAAATATACGTGAAACAGAGTTTGATAAAACCTAATTACAGGACGTGCGAATGTGAACAATCATCATTGTAGTTATCTCACAATATGATTAGCGATACATAATCAATACACTAATTATAACATATTATATCAGATTGACTCACGGTATATATATAGTATATATATTTGATATATGAAGGGAGAGAAACAAATACTATATTAAACTATATTTACTAATTATATATTATATAATTAATAACTCATCACTCTCATCAATTATTGTATCAATCATTACTTATACTATAAAAAGGCAACAAATTATTAAGTTTTTGAGCTTCCCCGCCGATATGACTCGATATAAATATCGATATTTTATGATTTCCATTTGTAATAAAAAGAATAACAAATCCTGTGTTTTATGGATTGCTGTTGGAGTTTTCGCCTTTTTATAACTGTAATTGTATGTATTGAATATATTAATTGAAAATATAGAATGTGTAATGAAATATATTGAATATATTGGATATATTATAATAAATTATCTAAAATTATTTATTATTACTAATGATAGTGTACATACCTTACAATAGAAACTTAAATATTATCGCTGTGTGACATTATAAATCTATAAATACTTATCATATTTGAGTATAATTAATATTCTAGTTACAAATAAAAATTCAGTAATAAGTAATGATAAATATAATAATATTATATAAGAGCTAGTATATATATATATATCTATATATATATATATATATTATATGCATTGTACACATTCATCTTTCACACATTATACTTTTATACATACATACATACATACATACATACATACATACATACATACATACATACATACATACATACATACATACATACATACATTACATACATACATACCACAGCACCCTCCCCTACTATGCGCATACCCTCTCAGACAATATAGAGTCTGTTAATAAAGAATTACCAAAATGTATTATACGACTCACATACGTTCACAAATTGAGAAAATACACAAACAATACGTCTCGTGTCACCTTAGTCCAAACTATTCAAACAGACAAGATTAGATCTTACAAATTAGATTCAACAAACATTAAAACGAAAATCTTTTTAGCATTTTCATCAAAAAATTCATATATTCATGAAGGGTTTATAACACCCTCATCTAATAATAATATAATATAAATATTAATATAAATAATTAATATGAATACTATCACATTAATCTAGCTTAGGTATGTATTACGAAGGTCCTTATAGTATAAGATAAATATATATATATATATAATATTACAATAAACTATAGATATATACTATATTGTATATATACTATTAGGTATAGATTTAATTAGACTATAATTAATAGATACTATATTAATTAAATACACAAGCGCGCGATGAATATAACTATATATATAACTGTACACAAGTAGTATATACTTGATATATAATATAATAGTGAGTATATATATAAAATATAAATGTATTATATATATAATATATACTTATATACTGTAACGATATAAATTAATAGTATATGTGTTATATATAATATATATAATATATACTAAGGACTCAAAAATGGTTGAATATTGCTATTAAATCGCAATATTTTACGTATATTAAAATCTTAAAGCACTCTACAATAACATAATATGGGATACGTAAAGACATTACTGCTCCTTCTCAGCGGATGAACCTACCACTGCTCGAGCGATCATGAGAACAAAATGAATAAATACTCGATGCTTTACCACTTTATATGAACGATGAGTATTTATTTTATTCTTGTTTTTTATTTATTCTCCCCCCCAAATCCCCCCAAAAAAAAAAACTTGGTTGTTTTTTTCTTTGAACCCAAAAAACCTTTTTTGGGGTTTGGGTTGGAGGGGGGGGGATATCTCAGTGGTAAAGCATCGAGTATATTGTCCACAGTTGCAACACGTGGTAGTTCAATCCCGGAGAGAGGGCAGTAATTTATCTTTACCTTCCCCACTATATGTTCTTTGTTTTATATATATAATCAGTAACCAATTATATATATATAACTTATATATGAGTAATTTCTAAATTATATATAATATAATTAACTAAATTAAAAAGTACTAATACTCATATATATATAATACATACCTTAATTATTCATATATATATATACTTATATTATTATATAATTCATAGTTATAATATATTAGTATATATATTCTAATTAAGTAATAACATACTGTAACTATATACCTATACATATCACGAATATTATATTATATAGTCATTATAATAATATATATACGTATAAATAAACTAATAAAGTTACTTTATTACTCAACACCATCACTCATTTAATTATTAAATAGCTTATATTTATATAATAATCAGTTATATCACTTAGTAAAATACTATACATGAATATTAAATATATATAATGTATATATATAATTATATATGCCAATGAGCCGAGAATTAATTCTGCTGTTTCAAATTATATATCGCGAATCGCGAATCGTAATGCGAATATATTTTTTTAATTTCGCGAATGCGAATGCGAAAATTGCATATTATATCAATAATATTTTCTCCTGTTGTTAGAGTTGAGCCATTAAGAAAAACTAGAACCAGGAAGACTGAGACGAAGGACCCACTCTTTCATTGCCTTTCCACAACCACTTTCCTCAACTTCCGCCCTTTTTAAAGGAGGAAAAACCACTTCGTTAATTTATATTGCTGCAACTCAGTTGATAGCAAAATCTACATCATCGCTATTTGAATAATATAGAATTCTATTTATCACGTCAGTGATAGTAGCGCCACAGTGAGGCTCGCTCACGAGATTGGTTTAACATGTTCGAGTTATATATAACAAAAAAACTCCGTAAAAAACTGAGAATTGAAATTTTGTTTTGTTTTGTTAGGATCCAAAAATGTAGCTTTGGAATGCAGGTCATTGCTCTTTCTGAAAACCTAACCTTTTTCTAATCTCTCTCAATATCGTAGATCTCATCATTTATGTTCTTTGACTGTCAATATCTGAGGATACGAATACTCTCTTCACAGTGGATGGATGCAAGAGGAATGACGTCCACTATCGATGACGAGTTTCCGCTGATTATCCTGGTAACATCTTCAAATGTTTGGAGTACAGTAGTGCAGTTGGTTAGAATAGATTGTCCTGGATGTTATCATTGGAGCGAACATGCAAGCAGTCAAATGTAGATAGTTTTGCGTCCTTATCGTCATTTTCAAAGTGTTGTAAAAGCGCATTATAACGTCATGTATTACCGAAAGTTGTGGTTTTTCGTGAGCCATGATCAAATGGTTAAAGAGTGTCAGAGTTTACCTAAATTTTGGGAAAATTTTACTGACAAATGTTTGAGATATTACACCATTTCTTTTACTCGTTTTCTATTCTATCTCTATTCTGGGATTGCTGTCTTGATGGTTTCCTGATCCAGACGTCGATCTTCCTTTCGGTTAATAATTACAATTCCAAATTGTACGCTTTGCGATGTCAATGGAAACAACATCGAAGAAATCCCCCCCCCAAAAAAAAAATAAACCTGGATATGTATGCCTTTGCGTAATTGTTTAAACAGTTAATGTCGAGCGTATGAACTCACGCGTACCAGTC
>JABUQX010004580.1:27500-42890 GCA_015478945.1 Trachelipus rathkii
ATCACACTAGATACTATATCATATATAGTAATATTATAGTAATATATATAATATATAATATATATATACTGAAGGGATGAGTTGTTTGTTATCTTTTGTACTGTTCCTATACTTCTATCTATTAAACTTTTCTTTGTTTATATATATATATATATATATATATATATTTATATATATATTATATATAATATATTACTATATAATATTATATAATATATATATATATTATATATATATTACTCATATAAAAAATATATATATATATATATACTAATTTAATATATATTAGTATATATATTATATATATATAATATATGGTATAATAATTATATATATATAGTATATATATATTATATATATATATATATAATATATGTACATATATATATATTATATATAGGTATATTATATATATATATATTATAATTATTATTACTATATATATATATTTATATTTTTATATATTAATTTATATATTTTATAAATTACTAAATAAGTATATATACTATATATGTATTATATAATATATCTATATATATAGTATATCTTTAATGAGAAGATCACCTCCAATTTCTTAGATAGGTTCTATAGTCTTGGCGACATTGAGCTAAGTTTCTCAATGATTTAAGCTGATATATATATTAATATATATATATATATATATATATATATATATATATATATAATATATAATATATATATATATATATATATATATATTTTCTTTATTATATATATATATTATATATATATATATATAATATAATATTCTCTTTTCAGAAATTTGCTTATGTTATATTATGATCAATTTAATAAAAAAAAAGGTTCAATTACTTCTATAGATAACTTTAATTAATTAAGGTTAATATCCTTAGAAAAATCATGTCAACTAAACCATATTCGAAAACACCTCATATACTTGAATATTTTACTCACTCTGAAGATAAAAGTGCTTACATTTATTTGTCAATATGAAATAGTTATCACAATTGATGGGGAACAGTCAGTTCGATAATTCTCGAAAGAGTCTACCTAAAAACCAGTTACTCATGGGGTCACAATACATCTACTCTCGGATCCTTTAAAATTAATGCAGGCATTAAAATGCTTTCATCCCTACATTGTTACAATTGTTCTAAAGAAAAGGGTGTTAAGCAGAAAAGCTGTTCAGGAAATAAACCTTTTTCGAAAAACTAAGTTGTTTAAAGGGGAAACTTTTTCAGTTGCCAAAACTTGTTATGTCTAATGTCAAGAGTGTAAAAATATTCATAAACTTACATTTGATTATTACTTATGTTAAAAGATAATGTACTGCAGAAAGTTCACTCCATCGCACTTGCGTCTCCAAATTAGCAGTGACTCATTAGTTTCTTTGCAAGACCAGGATTTAAACCGCTGTGTGGGAGACATGGCTTCGAATGGAAGTCCTCTTTAGGAACCGGGTAAAATATTTTGTAAAATCAGATTCTTGAAGAAGCGGTACAAAAAGCTCACAAAAATAAACTTAAATATTGCTTAAAGGGACGGCGTGTCGTGTTATTTAAAAAATCTGGATGCTTGCACATGGGCTCAAAGTCAAATATATTTTGGCAATTAATAATTAGATATTGGGACGAAGATTTGAAAACTAACTATCACACTAAAAAACGAATATGGCAGTAAAGATACCAAATCGCAACATTTCGGCGAATATATCCAAGAATTTGTTATTGCGTTTTTTAAAGAATTCGAAATGTTAATAAAAGGCAAATAATTAGCTTAGTTACGGATAACGCATCAAACATGATCAGTACGATTGAAAATTAAATTAGGGTAATGAGGATGAGGAACAGGGAATCTGAGTAAATGTAGATACTGAATTTAATGAATGTCAAAACGAAGAAGTATTAATTGTTTTCAGAATGAACTTGGTAAAACTATGAAAAGACTATGTTCCGATGACGCTAACATTGCACATATGAGGTGTACAGTTCATACTTTACAGCTATCAGTGCGTGATGGTCTATCGTGATGGTCTCCACTCAAAATACTTATACACAGAATCTATACATAAGCCAGCAGGCTGAGACATACAAATAGCCAAAAGTCGAGGCACGTACTTCAAAATTTAAATGGAAGGCTTATAAAACAGAGTCAAGCTGGAAGAAGTGGCAATCTTAGATCAAAGAGACCAAGCATTGGATCAGAAGAGTTTTACATATCTTTTATCGCTCGCTAAGGCATTCTGCAGGAACTGTCAAAGGCACCTTACTATTGAGTGGATGGATAGCTGTCCGTGTACTTCCTGTATAGCTTTTCTCGTCCCCGAGAGTCAGTTGGACAAGCTCAAATGCGAATCTCTCAAAGGAATTATCAAAACAGCCATCAAACATCTTTACAACAACAAAAATAACTCGCAGCTCAGTTCAAGATCCCCGTTGATCTTTGCAGGAAAATATTCCTCTAGAGAAGAAGAAAGAAATGTTTAGCAAATGAGTGAGAGAAAAAATTCATAGAAAAGAACGGAAAGAATGTTAACTGAAATAAAATATTTTTGTCGGCCAAATCTTTGTCTGTTGATCCTATTTACGGCAATCTCTATTGGTAAGTTAATATTTTGATAGTTAAAAGTTAGGTGTTTAGTTCCTTTGTGAAATGTGAGCGACTTTAAAATGAATAACACTATCAAACAGAAGTCTAGGTCTGAGTCCAGATAGTTCAGCACTTTCAGGAATCTTTCCTTGTGGTATTCTTGTCAGATAGAAGATGGAAAGATAGAAGATGTTAACCGTATCAAGGTGAAAGAGGAAGCAATGCAGAAAGATGTAAGATGGAAGATGAAGATGAGATGGAAGATGAAGAATTGAAGATGATAGATGAAGAATGATAAAGATGAAGATGAAGATGAAGATGAAGAAGTCAAATTTGAAAAGATAAATGCGGAAAAAAAATTGCCGGGAGCATGCACAAAAAGTAAGTAGACCTAAAATTCATCTATTTAACAAAATCCTCTTTAGAAAAAATACAAGTGTAGAATTCCATAACATGGCATTAGCATGTAATATAATGATAAGAATCGGCCAGAAATACACAACCATTATGCAGGTTTAAGAGTCAATCAATTGCTATCCTAAAAATTTTGCAAGAGCGGCTTACACAATTTACAGCTTTAGCCTTCTAAAGTGAGAGTTGAGCCTTTATTTTCTGCTTTAAAAAAATAAAAATCGGATCTTGAGGACATCGTTAAGGAGGATTTTATTGATGAAGTTATTTTTTAAGAACAATTGTTTTGAATAAATTGATATTACATATGCTCAGGCAGGAAAGCGGGGGGGTTCAAACAGCAGAAAATTATTTAAAATTTAGGAACGAAACCGATGAATGATTACGTATAATAATTATATATCATATATGCAAATATAATACTAATATTATCCTATATATATAGTAATATTATTTATATATATATATATATAACTAGAGTAAATATATAACTAATATATAATAATATATAATATATATATATATAACTGTAATATATATATATTATATATATATTTCTATTAATTTATCATCTTGGGTATATATATATTATAAATCTGATTTGTAAATAAATACAGTTACGTTAGACAGGCAACTCATAGTTCAATGAGGAATTATTATTTTAAACTTTAGGATGAAATTTAAAGCTTTTTTTTTTAAACGCTTATATAAAATTTTTTTTTAAAAATAATAAAATATATTACGTACAATGTACAGGCAGTTCATTCGAGTTCAAAGAAGAAATTATATTAAAAATTTAGCCAAAAAGTCCATAATTTTTTACCATGTATTTCTTAAAATTCAGTTATCAACAATTTTCTATAACAATTAGAGAAGTTTTACTGCCAAGTTAAGAATAAGAGAGGAAACAAACATAATTTCATCACCACATCATGCAGCAACACAAATTAAGTGATTTCATAACTGTAAATGGAGAAGGATTATAACTAGGAGCCGGAGCCAAGCAATTTTAAAATGACGGAGCCGGAGTCGGAGCCAAGCAATTTTAAATTGTTGGAGCCGGAGTCGGAGTCGGAGCCGGGTAATTTCATAATGTTGGAGCCGGAGCCGGAGCCGGAGCCGGAGCCGGAGCCGGAGCCGGAGCCGGAGCCGGAGCCGGAGCCGGGTAATATTAAAATGATGGAGCCGGAGCCGGAAAAAATTTGCCGGCTCCGCAGCCCTGTTAACAACTCTCCTTTTTTCACTCTCTTTAACCTATTTCTGGTCGTCGAACTGTTTTACATCCACTGTCCTTATAGTATTGTTATTATAAAGGACATTGATCTTCTAAACACTCTATTCGTTTGACTCCTATTTTGAGGATAGCTCTTGTGACTCATCTTTCTACCAATCTGTTATTTCTCAGTCTGTCTCTTTGATTCAAGACCTAACTGCTATGCTCATACGTGTATTCTACTGGTTTGGTGTGAAATACTTCCTTCTAATAATGTTTTTACTTTCTTTTCATTCACACTTTCAAACTCCGTTTATCGGATCATTTAAAATCATAAAAATATACTAAAATATTTATATATATATATATATATTATATATATTATATATATATATATATTATATATATATATATATATATTATATATTGTATATACATATATATATATATATATATATATAATATATATATATATATATATTATATATAGAATTTAATAATACTATATATTATATGTATATATATATTTTAAATTATTATATAATATAGTAATTATATTTATATATCATAATATAATATAATATATATATATACTATAATTAGTGAACGGGACGATTCCAAATTTCCAGCCGACTTGCGATTCGATACCGATACTGTTTAAAAAGTGCCGATTCGATTCCTGTTTCCTGATCTCTTTTAGAAACTACCAAGACTTATGGTCTCTGTATGTAAATATATATATATATATATATATATCATATATATATTATATACTATATATATATATATTATAATATATATGTGTCGTAGGTCGTTATATAATTATATACGCCTAATTTTGTAAGTAAATAATTTTAGAGATTTAAACCTTATAAAATTAATTGTTATAGAATTCTAATTATATTTTAACTTCCAAAATAAATTTATTTAATTACCTTTTATTCTATGTAACCACTGAGATACTAATAGCAATATTTAAAAATTCTTCCAATGAACAATTTTATCATTTTTTGTTTAAAAAAATCCTTCTTTAATTTACTAAATTTGAGGAGAATCTTCATGGCAAAATATTACTCATCTATTAATTTGTATGTAAAGCTGCGTCCTAAATTGTAGTGCAAAACATTAACTTTCCCGTTTCTGAGTGCAAAATCCGATTCTTTTTTCTCGGAGAATACAATTGATTCCTACAATTCTGAAGAGTCCCTTCCTTTCCCACAGGAATAGGCGGCGAGTTACATATTCTTCTAGCAAAGGACACCCAGACGCCTGAAAGGTACTTTTTCGATGAACACCCATTATAGGGACTTTCGATATTCTTTAATCAATTTCATATCTTTTATAATTGGCTGATTTCTACCTTTTATAACATCTTTCAATTTTTTTCATATATGATGTCTTTCACCTTAGGAATAGGTTTTTTTACTGTATTACACCCTCCATTCTCTTTAATTCCGAAAACGAGGTTTTAAAACTGAGTTAGAACATTTATTATCATCAGTACTCACTTTTTCACCCTATTTCTGGTTGCATAAATCGAGAAGAATCTGAGATCTGGTTTAAAGTAGTGAAACTGTTATCCTTTCTTTTACAACATATATCTTCGCGACGATCATTGCTCAAGAATATCCTTTTCACTTTTTATAATATCCTCAAGAATTTAAGTTTTAAAGCGTGGATCAAGAGAGGTAGAAGCACAAGATTCTTATCAGTACAGTTAGAACTGCTGAATATCATTTTTACCTGCAATTTTTCCATGCTGAACTGTCGACGCCCAAGCCCAGTGGTCGGCTTCGATGTAACTTGGCATGGAGGGGCTGTAGGTTTTGATTAATTATATATAGTTGTCGAGATAGGTAAAGATTTTGACTATACATATATATTATATAGATATATCAAATTATATATATTATATATTTACTATATATATAAAAAACAATCACTAGTAAATAATTTTTTATATTATCTATGTGCTAGGTGTATGCATAAATTACAACTTTTCTTTTTTTTTAATATCGATTGCAATGCATTCGACACACATTCTGCAATAAAAAAAATTGATCAAAACACAAAACAACATTTATCAAAATCAATTATCTTTTCTAACATATCAATATCGGATAAAAGTCTCATCATGAGCACCATTAGTAACCTTCCAGAATATATGTGTACACGTGGGTTCACTCTTACATAGGATTTTTTTTTTTTTTTAATCATTCCGATTGCATCATTCGAACAAATTCGGTAAAGCAAAAGCCTAAAAAATAAATTGTACTTGTAGAGGTGTCAAATCTGAAATTATTTCTAAAGACTAATTAGATAATATATTATATTATATATATATATATATATATAATATATAATATATATATATCTATATATTATATATATATTATATTATATATATTATATAAGTATAATCAAATAGCTTCATCTATTTTTGCATATATTTCATTTGTTATTTCTCGCACAAAAAAATAAACACAAGCTTCCCCCCGTAAAATGCGAATAAACTGACTTTAGTGTCTCTGACCTCTATATACAAGTAAAAGAAGAATTACATGGACAAATCTAGCAAACTCTGTAAAATTTAACTTAATTTCTATATGAACAAATTCCAAGTTGCTAGAAATATCGAAGCCAAACGGCACATTTATAAAAAGTACTATGGAATTTTGAATTCTTTATTCTCTGCTGCTATATTTGTCTTATTTTCAAGAACTTATAAAATTGGCTTATTTTTAGGCCGCAAAGTAGAGCCCAAATTTTTATTTAATTGAATATACGTGAAATAAATATCGTACGCACAATTTGCAGTTGAAAAAGGATTCCTTTGCTTATTTTATTAATTGGATTACTAATCTTTTTTATGTAACTAAATTGTTTAAACAAAAAAATTCCCTAGCCATTTACGGACCACAAAAATGTTTCATCATTTCTATCAACATCCTATGCTTGGCATTTCTTAATTTGGAGGGCTTGCAGCCCTAATAGACCATAAAGCGAGCCGCCACCTGGCACCCAAGTCCCTCAAATAGTCTTTTTTTCTGACATCTTTCAAAAAATATAACTCTTTCCATATTTGGGATTATTTGCCGATGCCATTGATTCATTGTGGCTCATATAAATTTGCTACCATTGACCAAAATTTTTCTAAGCTATTTTTAGCAAATTTCCGAACTTTTCCGTTGTTTCTAAGCATGCAGGTCTTGAATGATCACTGCAATATCGAAATAGAGCGTCTTTCTTCTTCAAAAATTTTCTGAAAGCATATGATACTGGCTATTACTTGATTTTACATCTCTCGAATACAAATTCTATGCTGATGGTAAATTAAATTACGTTTGATATCTCTTCATACTATGGCAAATAGCTTGAGGCGAGTCGATTAAATGACATAACGATTTGTTTGCATTTGGATATATTTTTTTCACGTCTCTTTTTCAAATATGGCGTCATTGAGAACTAGTGTCAAATAGTGTAAAAAGCAGGGTAATTCCTGGAATCCTGCTTGTGCTACACTCCTGCAGCATAATTAGGTGGCGTTATCCCTTACTATAAATGAATTTTATTAGGAGGAGAATATTGAATTTTTCCATAACATTTCTGAGGACAATCACTTCATAGTTAGATGCTGTGTGAGATACGCGAAAAGGTGAAAGCCGAAGGATAGCATTTTTATTCAATAGCTCCAATTATTTACAAGCCTACAAGGCAAATATTTTACTGCTCACCTACGAGTTCACGGGTATATATATCATAACATATTACATAACATGACTTACGAAACATTGCAAATGTCTGCTACATGACTGTTCTGTAAATCTAATGCATATCTTAGCTCCTGGTGGTATGATGCGGTCGCTATCGATCAGTTCTTTAATTAAAAGAAATTAAGGAAGAGCTGAAATTAAAAATCAATACGAAGACTTACGAAATATTGTCCTTTGATATAATCATAAAGACGAATAAAATTATTCAGATTGTATCAAAGAACTCGGTCAAAGAATCCGTTATACATTTGCCGAATTCCGATTCCGGATTTCCGATTCTGAAAACAAGCCGGTTCCTCCGTTCCGATGCCGATTCCGATTAATCGTCTCATCACACTATATATATAATAATAAGTATCTATAATTGATGATATTCTTATAAAGAATATATTCATTACTGGACTTAAATATATTATATATATTTATATATATATATATATATATAAACTTCCTTTTAACGTGCTTTTATCCCTTCTCAAAGAGTAACAACGGGGGGGGGGGGGACACAGGAAATTCGCAACTTAGGCCGGCTATCCTAGCCTTTCGCACTACATGTTCGCACCAAGTTTAATTCTTGCCTCCAGGAAGACCAAAGCTCAGCAGTTACGCGGAGGATTGAAGCCAGCCGTCCTCCTCAGCATGAGACGTCGGCAGTCAACCTCTACGCACGAGTCGTTATATAGATGCATTATTAAATATTTATATTATATATAATATATATATATATGTACTCAGTCGATACTATATATGATGCATAAAAGAATATCATATATATATATATACTATATATATATATATAATATATATATATATATATCATCTATATATATATACTATATATATATATATGAACATACAATTTAAATTCAAGTCGCAGTGACAGGAGACTGACAAATACGTTTTTCCGTCTGAGACCTGTTGCAAAAGGTCTTTAAAAAGGAAAATACATTTGTTTCCTTCATTCTTTTGTTCAAATCTTTTTTTTCTTCTTTTCAACTTTTCCTCATCTTTTTCACTGATCTTGGGAAAAAGGATGCTTTTAATCACCTTCTCCTAACGAGATAAATTTTAGTTTCTCTGCTCTCTCTCCTCTCTCTCTCTGCTCTTTCTCTCGTCCTCTCTCTCTCTCCATCTCTCTCTCTCTCTCTCTCCTCTCTCTCTCTCTCTCCCTCTCTCATCTCTCTGCTCTCTCTCTGAACAGTTAGTTCTCTCTCTCTCCTCTCTCTCCTCTCTCTCTCTCTCTCTCTCTCTCTCTTCTCTCTCTCTCTTTCTCTTAAAGTTAGTTTCTCTCTCTCTCTCTCTCTCCTCTCTCTCTCTATTCTCTCTCTCTCTCTCTCTCTCTCTTCTCTCATCTCTCTCCTCCTCTTCTCTCTCCTCTCTCTCTCAAAAATTCTCTTTTCAATCTATTTGGTCTTTGCTTCTCTCATCTCCATCTCTACTCTCTCTCATCTCCTCATCTCTCTCCTCTCTCTTCTCTCTCTTCCTCACTTTTGAACGAACCGGTCCTGTAGATTCATTTTTTATGTTGAATGACACTGCAATTTGGAGTTAAATTTATATTTTTATTCATCTACATTTTTGAAAATCGGTCTTCCTCATCTGTTTGTCCTTTGTTTCTAATGTCGTATTCCCTCCTTCTCTGTTCCTCCGTCTTCCTAGTCTCATAACGAGTTGTCTTATCATATTCACATGCTATTCATGTTGTAGTGTTCTTCTAACGCTTTAGTTTGTGTTACCTCCGTTATAAAAAACACTAACCGAATAATTAAACTCCTTTTTTTAATGATTGTAAGGCGAGATACATCCTTAAAAGCTGAACAATACGAACGGGCCACTTCGCAGGAGACCCTTCCAAAGACAGGAGACCTAACATTAATTAATAAAAAATCATAAATATATAATAATATAATAATATACGTGAATAAATAAATATATAATCATATATAATAATAATATAATAATATATTTAATCAGCAATTATATATAATATACTATATATAATATATATAATTATATACTATATATATTATACAATTATTATTATATATATACTATATAATATTATATATATATATCATATTATACTCACTATATATATATATTTAAGTTTATGTATCTGACTGTCAATCTTTGTAATATCCGCGATCGCGGATGTTTAATTTTTTCACCAATAGGCAGATTGCGACTTGCGGATGTTTCTATCTTCCTATTAAAGGCTATAGGTTCATATATTATATAATATATACTATATATATATATATATATATAATATATTATATAATACTTATATATATATATATATATATATATATTTATATATTATTATATATACTATATATATATATATATGAGAGAGAGCAGAGAGAGAGAGAGAGAAGAAGTATGCTGCCCGCTAAATCAAGCGATGGAATTCGGGTGTTAAGATGCCGGAGTTAATCACAATGACAACTCCAAGTCGCCGAATGGTTTCGCCTTCTTACGTGCTCATATCACACTCTCCTTTTGCACATCGAAGTAGACGACCCTCTCAAGTATCACATAAAAACGATAAACAACTATTCAATTAAGACCACACCACTCTCATTGTCCCTGAGCTGTGAGGGAGAACGACTACAACGAGTTATACTCTGCGTGTCGTACGGAGGCCACTAAAGGGCCAGTGGGGGTTTGAATGAGGGCCGCATCCACTTTATTTTTCTCTATGAATGCTTATGATGTCTCGCGCACCCTGATGTGATCTCAGTAAGTTGACATTGTAAATCTTCCAGGCGGAATTGTTATGAATCGTAAATGGGTTAAATCGATGTTAGAGGAAAAATGGTTGAGGAGCAAAAGAGAGAGGGGGTGAAGGAGCCATTTTAGAAAGGGTAAATTGGATTTTGCTTTCTTCGTGACTGAAAAACAAACGTGAAGGAAGTGGTGAAGATGATGGTATAGGGGTAAAATGTGTGTGTGATGGATTTGGAGCAGGAAGAAGGGGGGGGGGAAAGTACGTTGTCGATTCTGATATGACCTGTGGTGCATAGAGCTATGGTGAATTTTGCTTGTGTGAGTCAGAAATTTAATGGTTAAATTTAAATTGATCAAAATGTCAAGGTATTGGGGTGTAAATATAGTCTATCCTAAAGGTAATGGCTTGAGGAAGTGTGTGTCTTTCTGGCATAATGTTGAATCGATGTTTCTGAATGGAGTGAGTAATTTTGGCTTCAGCACCTGATTGTAATTGGGTGTGTAATGGTTCTGGTTATAGTCTTCGAAAACGGGCATGATATAATGGTGGCTTTGGAATATCTGACCTCAGAAAATAGGAATGGTAGGAAAGGTGATTTGCATTTCTGTCGAGGAAGAGGTATTTGCTGTAGAGTAACTCACATACATTCTTTCAGGCAAATAATATACGAGAGTAGAGGTAGGTAGCTATGGTATCGAAGTGAAATGCATGATTGATTCTGTGTTGGTGAGGAGTTGTTGAAGTATGATATAACGTTAAATCAGTGAGGGGTTGGGGATGGGAATATAGGATCATTATGTTGTTTTATGTAAGAATAAGTTAGTGGGGGACATGGATGGAGAGGAGGGAGATGAGGAAGAACGTGGGGAGAATTAAGAGTTTTAAGGAAAAGTGTGTGAGAACACTCACAAATAAATCAGCTGGATGTGAACAAAATAAAACTGAACAAATCTGGAACCGCAAATGAAGGAAGCCTTTGTTAGTAGTGTAAGAGAAGTATGTGGATGTGCTAAAGTAGAAAGTAAAAATGCCAATAGTGAGTGGTTAAATAAAGAGTTATGAAAGAGGTTAAAAGGTGAATTTGCTCGCTGCGAACAAAAAAAAAGATGAAACGGAAACGCTTGAAAATGAGTGGATGTCGGTGTGAAAATGGAACGAGAGGGGGTGAGAAGGAGTTGCAATTCTGATGAGTGACCTGTGGCACAGATCTATGGTAGATTTTTTTGTGTGAGTACTATAACTCTAATGGTTAAATTTAGGTTTGAAAGGTGTCAGAGGTATGTGTGGTTGTGACATAGGTCCATCTGAGGTAAAGTTGAAAGAGTACGATTTCCTCAGGATATCGAATGACTGTTTTTTGTCGGGGCGTGAAGATATGGATCTTCGATTGACTTGAGTTGCGGTGCCCCTAAGGCTGGATAGTGATTCAAAAAAGGGCAAATGATATAACGGGCTGGCTTATGGTAGTGTCAGGGGAGAAAATCGAAAATGATCGGTGACTCGATTTTCTGCTGAGGCAGAGAGACATGTATGTAGTAATACTTTCTTTAAAAAAAAACACGAAGAGTATTCATATTATACTAGAGTTGGTGTAGGTAGAGATGGTTCAAAGTGAAAACGTATGATTGTTTTGTGTTTCGTGAGAAAGGAAACTGTTTACGTATGTGTTTAGATGATTAAAGCAGTGGAGGAAGGTTGGACATGGGATTATCGGATCATATGTTGTTCTTATGGTAATTAATTATCTTTTATCTTGCGATGGAGAGGAAGGATCGAATAAATGAAGGAAGTGTAGAATTAGCGGGAGAAAGTTAAGTGAACAAGGTAATAAAAGTATTTGGGAGTTAAGAGCAGTTGCAAATAAATCAGTTGAATGTGAACAGTTGAACTGAAAAAATTGGAAGCCAAATGAACGGAAGCGGTATTAGTAGTGTGCAAAAGAAAAGTGGGTGGATGTATGCTAAAAGTAGGAAGTAAAGAATCTTAACATTGAGTGATGGGATATAAGAAGGTCAATGCAAGCGTCTAAACAAGCGTTTAAAACAGAAAGCGCTGGTGTGTACAAATAAACCACATGATTAGGTTTTCAAAAGAAAGATATTTGAAATTTTATAACTATCTTATATATATTATTATTAAATAATTAAATTTTTATATAATTTAAATATAATAAAAAAATTAAAATCGAACTTAACAAACCTAAAAATAACATCTAAATAAGGAGGAAAAGGAGAATACTCAAAGATTGCTCCGTAGGAGGCAAAAAGCGAAAAAAAAGCAGGCGTTAATGAACAGTTTGGAAGGAAGGATAAACTGAGACTTAACAAAGGTGGGAATAGAGGCTCTCTGAAGGAAGCGCGAAAGGTTAAGCATGAAATAATAAAAACATTTGGGGAATCTTTACAGACCAATGAATAGGGATGGTGCTTTGGTAACTTATGAAATGGGTTAGGAGTGTGTGGGGGAAACACTTTGAAAAATCTGCAATAATATTGAGTAGTAAATGAAGAGGTGAATAATGAAGCATATGTGCTGGGGTTTGATTGGTGCAGAAGGAATAGGGTTATTTTGTTGGTGAGGTCATTAGTGTAAGGAGGAAGTAATGGGTCGGGAAAAAATGAGAATGGTGGAAGGTAATCTGATTTCTTCTGCAAGGAAGATGCGTTATGTCATGTTAAGTATCTTCTTTAAACACTAGTATTCATAGTATACATCGAGAGGAATAGTGTAGTTAGAGATGGTAATATTGAGTGAAAAGTTATCGGTTATTTTGACTTGCTTGAGGAAAGGACTAATTTGTTGAGTATATATGTGTTGGATGTTTTCAGTGAGATGGTTAGGGAAATGGGATTTCAGCTTATTATGTATGTTGTTTTTATTTTTTGTAATTAGTTCTGGGGGGCTAGGAAGTGTGATGAGGAATTTTGGATGATACGGATGCGGTCTGGGGGTAGAAGGAAGATTTAGAAGTTAAGTGAACAAGGGTTATCTTTTTTTTTTTAAAATTAAAAAAAATGTTAATAAATAAAAATTTTTAATATAAAAAAAAAAATTTAAAAATTATTTTTAATAAATCAAAAAAAAAACTAAAAAAAAATAATATTAAAAATATTTTAAAACAATTTATTTTTTTTATAAAAAAAAAAAATAAAACTTCAATCTTAAATACTATTAAAACAAAAAAAAAAATTTTAAATAAAAATAAATTTATAAAATTTAAACTTAAAAATAATTTTAATTAAAATTATAAAATTAAAAAAAAAAAAATATTTTAAATATAATTATTAAAAAAAAAATTTTATTAATAAAATTCTAAATAATAAAAAAACAATTCAATAAAAAATTTAAAAAAAATATTAAAAAAATTATATTAAAAAAAATATAAATAATTTTATTATAAATATTTTTAAAATAAAAAAAAAAAATTAATTTATATTAATTATAAAATTAATATTATAAAATTATAAAAAATAATTAATTAAATAAAATAATAATTTAATACAATTTTTAAAAAAAAAAAAAAAAAATAAAAAATTTTAGTTCTATAAAATCAAAAATACATTTTAAACAAATTAAATATAATAAAATATATTAATATTTTTAAAAAAAAATATTTAATTAATATATAATTTTTTATTTTAATATACATTTTTATATATATAATCTTTTATAGAGTTCCCTTCCTTGCTAATTCGTAATATAATAATAAATAAACAAAACAACAATACAATTAAATTCAGTTCATTTTTTGCAAAGTTGAACTGAACATTCAAGTAAAAGAAATGGTGAGGAATTCCGCTGTTGTTGAGTGTAAAAGAAGTTGTTTGATGTGGATAAGTAAGAAGAAGAGGTTGAGAAATGGGGGTGGAAATGAGAGGTGATGCAAGCGGTTATTAGTAAAAAATGGCGTAGTTGAATGTGCTAAAGCCATGATGTGATTTCAATTCAAAATAAGAAAAGAAATTGATTAATATGAGGAGGAAAAAAGGAAAATAAAGATGCATTTAGATTAAAAGGTAAGTGAACAGATTTGATGGATGATCATGTCAGCGGAAAGATGATGGCTAGGCTTTCTTGAAGGAAAGGCGAAAGGTTTAAGAATGAAATATATACAGATAAATAGAAATATTATAGGATTTTTGGCTTTCCGTAATGATGCCTTAATTTTCTCAGGATTCATGGCAGTTAATTAGGATAATTTCCAAAGAATGAATTGAAAAGTTAATGAAATTTGTGATAAGGAATGTGTGCGTTGAAAAGAAGAAAATGAAAAAATGGAAAGGAGAAAGAGCGTGAATAGAAGGAGAAATAAGAAGAAAGGGGGGCAAAAGAGAAAATGGTCAAGAAAAAGGGAAAGGGGGTTTGGGGAAGAGGTCATTTACTAAGGAGGAGGTAATGGGTAGAGTGGGTGGAGAAAAGTTGAAGAATGGTTTATTTCTTTTTATTGCGGTATAATAAATACGACGAATGATTCGGAAAGGTGGCAATGGTGATTGAGTGGTATTTGGAAGTGATTGTTTGTAATAAATAAAAAAAAGTTTTTATTTGGGGTATGTTTGGGTTTGGGAGGACTAATGTATTTATTAAGGTTAGGGGGATAAGGTAATGTGGAATTATGGGGGAATTATTTTTGAGGTGTGTTAAGGGAAGATTATTTGGTTTTTTGGTCTGAAGAAGTGGGTGAGTGCTGA
>JABUQX010004581.1:2500-37500 GCA_015478945.1 Trachelipus rathkii
AAAAAAAATATATTCAATTGTTAAAAAGATTAAACAAAAAATCATTTGTTAGAACTGGTAAAAGTGTCAAATTCATAATTTTAAATTTTGCTAATATTATAAGTATTAAGATTGAAAGCCTATTTAGAGAATTTTTTATACGTTACTCATTTAAATATTTGTGATGTGTGAATTTTTGTTTTATGTTTATTTTTCTTAACTAAGATAGACTACAGGTATATAGCGCAACCGATGGCAGGATCGGGGTCTCTCGCTTTGCCGGGAAACTACGGGGTAGGACTATTCCCCCCTCCGGGGAGGTCTCCTAGGAACGCCGCTTTAGGTATATGTAGGTAGCGGGGGTTCTCATCGCCATCCCCTAACGGGTATGGAAAACGTCCCACTGGTGTTCCACGTGCTCAGAGCAACCATACATTGCAGTGATAAGTACTATTTACAAATAATTTATATATATAACATATATTAAGCTATGTTTCCCCGCCGGCTCGAACTCTCCGCCCAAAGAAAAGCCAATTTTATTTTTTTTTTATTTTTTTTTTTTTTTTTTTTTAATAGGTTTACTCACTAACAAAATTTTCAACTTTATCTCATAACTTGCTTGCAGTTATGTTTTATGTACATGTATAGTTTTGTGAGATTTTTCTTTAATTTTTTTTTTTTTTTTTTTTTTTTTTTTTTTTACAGTTTTTCCCAAAAAGAAAATTGAATGAAAATTATGCAACACTGTATTATACCTTTTCGTCGTAGCTATTATAGTTTTTAGATATACAATATAATCATATGATATACTATTATATAGTATATAATATACCTTACTAGATATAATATAATAGTAATATATAAAGTATAATATACATAGAATGTAGTAATTGATGGCGTTGCTCTGGGTAGTCCATTAGGTCCTACACTTAGCAATATATTTATGTGCCATTTATGGAATATCATCATCATGGACTTCAAAGTTGCCCTACTAAATTTAGACCAGCTTTCTATAGAAGATATATTGGGAATGATTCCTATCTTGCTAATTTAGATCTAGAACATATAGAGATGTTTGCATGTTATTCAAACTCTAGACATCCAAATAGTTAAATATTTACTTTGAAACTGAGGAAAATAATCTCGCTTGCCTTTCTCTTAGACATTCAAGTATTTTACAAGGACAAATTGACATGAATTTCAGACTAGTGTTTCATAGAAGCCAGAGCATGTTACCGGCTATGACCAACTGAAGTATATTTCTTCATCCCATCATGACATTTAAAATAAAGTTAAAATTTGCGAGTGAAAACTTATGTTGATCAGGGCATATAAAATTTCTCTCGTCTTATATTAAATCTAGTCAGATGAATGTAAACTTCCTGAAAACACTTTTCTGAAAAAATGGTAATTACCCCCGTGCTTTATTCAATTGAAAATATTGATCTTACCGAAAGACAGCATCGTCATTTAAAATTTCAACAACGCTCTCTGCGGCCAAAATTAACGTGTACTAAGGAGCTTATATATACGTTACTCAGTATAGCTCATTGTTTGGGGAAATAGATGGCAGTTGACCAAATTGAAAGGGAAAGATTAATCGAATATTTTAAAAATCCAATTACCCGCCCGATCTTATCAATCATAAAAACTGATTTGTTAACATAATGACAACACAAAATTGGTAGATTTTTCAAGTCTATTGAAGGAAGACTTCCTAACTCTTTATTTGCTACATACGGGATATATAAATTATAACTGTGGTGAGTGTGATTCCGCATATATATGGGAAGACTGAGCTCGACAGTCTTTCATCCGCCAATCTGAGCACACAAGGTTTTCTCCTTCAGAACTTTGGAACAATTGCATCAGTCCCCCCTAATTCGGCTATCTACGTCGCATATTAGCTCAGTGGCTATCAAATCAGCCTATAGATGGGATACAATTTTAAAAATATTGATCTTTGGATAATGAGTCCGGGATCTCACTTTGTTGGAATGCTTTTAGTAAGTATATATGGCACGCGACACCTAAGTGTATAATGAAAATTTATAACTTGTGTTTACTGACACTTTCAATGAAGTCAAACAAATCAAAACTAAACTTTCCAATAAGTGTATATTTATTATTTTTGAATAGTATATATATTTAAATTGTTTTGCGTTCGAAATTTAAAGAAAAGATTCTGAATATCACATTTTTTTAATTCATTTCTAAATTCCTTAATATTACGACTTTTACCCCACAATTCGGCAATGCAATTCTCATATGAGCCAGAACTAAACCATCAAGACATTCTATAATTATCTCTTGCCCTGTGCGGATACCGTGGTCGTCGTTATTAGACTGAGTCTAGTATGTTCTCTCTATGTATATTTTCTTTAAATTCTCTTCAGTAACTGCTATTCTTGGCATGATATTTCCCACCCAAAATACGTAACGGCCTTTATACCATATCAATCATCGTAGCCGTTTTAATGAACACGCATCGAGGTTAGCGCCCAAATCATCGTCAAGATGACTTACTCCTTTAATTTTATTCCACGACACTGCGCGCACGCAAAAAGGTAGTCAATCTACTCACTTATTAACATTCGTATATCGAAAGATCTCATCTTCTTGTAATACCTATACCATGTTTTTATATGGTGATGACATGTAATTCATACCCATACGAGTTATCATCCTCTCCAATCTACAAGTACGACGGACCCTTCCACAGTCATATACTATATCGGATAAGGAGAAGTTATCTTCAAGGTACATAGTAAGTATATATATATATATAACGTCCCACTCGCAACCGAAGTATATCGATCGATCGTCTAAAACCTGCCTATTTTGAGGCGAATCCTCCTGACGTTCCCTAGATTCGGACTTGTTTCCAAAAAATGATTCAGTTCCTTTGGATGCACGACCTTCATGTACTACTTCTTATCCTTAGTAGTACAGATTCTTCCACCTCCTTATCATCATCCTCTAGCTATACCGATCTATATCTCCTCTCATCTTCTACTCTTAGATCATTACATCTCGCACCTAACTCCTTCTATCTTGACTCCAAGATTCCTCTATTCTATTTTCTCTCACTTATCCTTCTTCATAGTCTCCCTCATTATAGCCGTTACCGTCACCTATCCATTTATACCCAGTACCTACCGATCTACTTATAGCCAATGCCTTCCACGATAGTCGTACTGCATGAATGTTCCATTTACCCTTACTATCGTATTACTTACACTCGCCAGATACTTCACTATCTGTTACCTACATCATACTGCACTTCTCCAACATAAATAATCAATCTATCCTTATATCGTGTCTCCGTATATAGGCCCTCTAGTCCTGTTTATGCAGCGCTACTGCGATCTAGAAGACGTATTCAGAGCTCAAGAGGCCGTCATTTGCGCCGTAGCCACGTATCCGCTACCCTATTATTAGTATAGGTATTAAGAGCGCCCCGGCCCTCAGCACTCTGTATAAGAGGGGTATATTATGATGGTAAGGTACTCAGTCTTATAGTGGAAGTGGAATAAATTAACATATCCAGAACGACAAGGAGAAACTAAAAAGTATAACAGAGAACAAAAAGATAAACAGTAACACGACACCTAATATGTTCTTTAGATGTGAGTTGTTTAGATTTATTTCGATGAACTAAGCCACGCCTCCAAGCCACATAATTATCAATTATTTATTAAGAATCGCAACAGCATGTAGCTTCCTTCTTATAAAATAAAATTATGTAACAAAAATATATATATCAACAATTATACTATAATTATAATTTATAATAAATTAACTAAAGCAAATTAATGCACTAATATAAAAATAAAATTAAACCCAAAAACAAGGACAGGGTTCCAACCCTCGTTATATAATTTACGTAGATTAAGGAAAATAAAAATTGTAAGAACATTAACTTCTTTAAATCAATCCATTAAAGAAGTCGAGTCTCACTAATATATATAAATTTCAAATATATATAGTATATATATAATTATATATATATATATTATTAATTATATTATTAACATATAATATTAATATAATTATATATTATATATATATATATATATATAGTATAGTATATATATAATTATATATATATATATATAATATATATTATTATATATTAATAATATATATTAATATATATATATATATATATTAATAATTATATATATTATATATATATAGTATATATAGCAGTGGCGGCTCTATATATGAGTCGGTGTATTAGTGCTCGACATGGAGGCAATCGTCACCCCACGGGCCCCGCGCCTTATATATATATAACATAGGGCCCCTAGTCGCTACTTAATAATCTAAAAGGTACCTCCTAGCGCACCTATATAAGGTGATACGCCTAGCGCACATTAATAAGTAGGGGCCCTCGCGCTGTCTATATTTACAGATTTTAATACGCCACCCATATCGAGATATAGAAATGCATAGAGACACCACATATATATAGTAAATAATCATAAAGTAGCAACAAACTAAGTATAAAAGTGATTAGTTTATTAAAAAGTTTAGAATTGTGTTTAGAACATTCAAAGGATACAAAGTATACGTTAATCGGTATAGTTGCCCTATATGTAACGTTAGAATGAGAATATAATAAGGAAAAAATTGTAAGTTTAAGTATAAGGAAAAATCCCGTGGAATAAAGCTAGTAAGTACATTAATAAATTAATAAATATATTGTTGTTTAAAATTTCAAAATTTTTATAGTTATTATATTATAAAACATTTATATTAATAGGTATAGATTGAGTCCTGGAGACCAGGCGAGTTAAAAGTAATCTGCTCATGTGACAATTTACAATAGTTGTAAACTTAAGAGAAAGAAAAAATAGGTGATAGGTACATAACTTACAATGATGTTATAGATATATATAATATGGTATAACCTGCTGAAATTAGTGGGTCCAGCAAATTATATACAGTATCCTGATGCAGACTGTTTCTAGGTTTCAAGTATTGCAGATTTGGAGGTTATTTTTATATAGATACGATTTGAAGGTATGAGTGTGAGAGAGAATTGTGAATGGCTTATCACAATACACGATGTGGAATAATTATATCAGATGAGTTTTTTTGTGGGTTGGAACGTTTTGAATATTACGATATTTTTAAATCATTGCATCATTGTTAAAATTGGTTAGTATAAGGCTAGACTTTCTCATTGTCCCAGTTTGCCAGCAGGGTTTACTCAGAATGAGATGATTATAAGTATATTTTATAACTCCTCAATTGCGCCGAGCACATCAATGTTTAAGTTAAGTTACAGATGAACAATAAAATTCTTATGCACCTCAACTGGTTTTTATGGAGCTAAATTCTCTGCTCATTTTGTGTTTGTGAAAATTTAGAGATATGGTGAATTTACAATATAATAAATCAAATTCATTTTGAACTACACTTATCCTATGATCTAGAACATATTATTGCTTATAACTATAACTAGCTGATATAAACTAAGCATTCATAACTCTAACGAACATTATGGTATCCCGTAGTATTGTACTAAATTAATGATTGAGATAGATATAAGTAACTTGCAGTGATATAGATTGCGCATTTTAATGTTATAATTAATTAATGTATATATATTAAAATATAAACTTACAGTATAATATTATAAGGTATATATTTATAATGTACTTTGTATATAATAATGTAATATTGATTATATTTTATATAAAGTATTATATATATATAATAAAGTATTTTATAAACACACAGTAATAGAGTGTTTTTTGAGAAAGATAATTAATTAGTTATAATATATATATATTAAGAAATACTTTATGACTTGTTTTTACCTATCTTTCCTATTGTTATTTAGTAGTTGATATGGGTTTGCAATAAATCTTGCAAATAATGGATATTTATTTGAGTTTTAAATTAGCTAAATTATTATAATATATAATATATTATATATATATAATATATATATATAATTAATATTATGAATAATATATATTAATATGATATATATATATAAATATGTGCTAATTTTCAATCACGCAATATTGGCTAAAATATAGTGACTCCCACAACCACTGGCAACTGTAGTATAGTATATATTATATAGTATATATGATATATTATTATATATACACTCTCAACACTATGCTTTAGCCAGTCTATATGATTTGCTTACTTATTTATCTATAATATAACGTTGATGCGTTTTGAAAACGCAGTGTATCCATTACTCAGTGAGAGATTATTTATTTATTATAAAAAGTAAATTTTGAGATATGTTCTAAATATAATAAGTATGTTTATTTAGCCATAATGGAAATTATGATATGACGTTTGTTATGTTAATATATATATATTTTAATATTGTATATAATTTATATATTAATATATTTATAATTATATATAATTATATTATTAGTTTACTATATCCTATGTATATTTATAAAAGAAAGTTGTTCTTGACTAGAGCCTGATATAGTTTGATAATTCATACTGAGAAAACAATAAGATTTATGGTAGACTATTAAATGACAGAAAAGGCACGAGAGAAATATTCATTATTCAAAAATTTAGGAAAGTTGATTATTAGCTGTTGACAACTGCCTAATATATTCTATTAATATAATTGTAGAAGACATTGGAGTTTTAAGAGATTAATTAATCACGTATGTCTACAATATAAATAATTATCACTACTATGTTTTTACTATATATATATATATTACCTATATATATTATATATATATACCTTAAATACAATTATATATAAAAATTAGGATAAATAGAAACTATAAAAATAACACATTCAGCTGCAAGGAATTGCACAAGCAATATCATTAATACTCAATCGGAAAGACACTCTTGGAATCTTATTGCTACATATTGTGTTATGTGTATTATCTATCACTAACACGCGTTTATAAATGTCCAGGGCGGTTGGCAGTGATTGATAACGAGATGCTGATGAGAATGTCAGTGCGCGAAACATTGTGACTAAATTAGTTAACCGTGTTATGTTTTTATTAAATGTGTATTTTTCTCTTATGTTTTTTAAAAAATCAATCAGTAAATATATATAGTTTTTACATTAAGTTTCATGAATATCTCATATTTTACTTATATTTGAAGCTAGTTTTAAAAATTGATTAATATAGGCAAGTTAACATTTTATAGTCGCTCCGCGCACATATATATATAATTAATTAAATGGAGAAATCCTAACCCACTCTCACCCGAGAAAAAGGTATGTAGATGCGCGACCAGGTGATGTTTATAATAAAACTTTAAGGGATAGACGCTGTTTTTATTTTTTGCAGTTCCTTACATTGATCTAGTTAAGTGAGTATTTACTACTTATGCTTTAAACGATAATAGCTATAAGAATATATATATATTATATAAAGTTATATTTATATAAGATTTTTAAAATTACTTTATTTTGTTATTAGATAAATAAAATGTACTTGTAGCAGTAGCGTTTATATAATCATATCTAACTGATTAGATTTATATATCCACGTCTTCTCTTTGCGCTCACTACTTGAGAGTTTAGGGCTACGATTATATAATATATAGAGATACAATAAATTTTGATTGCTTTACACTATTATGTTTAAAGAATATTAGGTTATGAATCTTGATGCATAGTGTAGTAAGTTGATATGTGAGAATATGATGTAAATATTATTTTTACAGTTATAGTGTTTAGAGATTTACGTGAGAAGTTAGAAACAAATTAGTTGGTTATGTCTTAAAATGATACAGATACTCCTATTATTTCTATAGAGTATCACTTCAATAAGAATCTTTTGAAAAGAGAGAGTAGTGAACAGATATTGCAGAAGGAAACACATTTAATTCTCTGGATAAGTTTATGCGTCGGATGTATCTATGTTACATAAATTTCCTATAAAAATATTTATCGATTTCAGAAAATATTGGAAAATATATGATAATATATGTTTCCGAGAATATATAAACTTTTTAATATATAAGGGTTTTAGGTGCAGTGATCACATTTATAAACTCCAAACTTGAGTATTCACTGTACTGTTTTATTTCATTCTGAGTCATTGTATAACTAGACTATTTTTAAGTATGCAATAACTTTGTGATATGTGATAGCTGAGACCAAATTCATGTATTGGGAGACTGCCACAATATGTTCGAGAAGGGCGGACCGGTTTTTTTCTATGTAGCGTACTTTTATCCTAGCACACCACTCCGCGCGACAAGCTCTAGACTCTGCTTTTTCTCTGTGGAGCTACAGAATACTTTTTACTCATATCGTCACTCAATCCTTTAGAACTCTCTTTTTGCGCGGGCGTTCTTAGCATGACTTCCTTTTCGAGGAGTGCCTCTAATGAGAGACTCTATTCCTCTTATAATCTTCTCGTGATTCTAATATAGTCCTCTCTCTAAGGCTTCACTCTAACTTATCTCATTGAGATCAATTCATCTAATTGCGCGCAGATATTGATGCCTAGTTAACATAAATAACTCCTGTCACGACTAACTTTCTTCGTATATTGGCGCCGAATCACTCCTAAACTCTATCAGTATTTTGTTTTGTGGCAACCCTGCATATTTAATTATTATCTTGTCATACCTTCCTGACTTTTGGCAACACTCATATTTTCGAATGAGTGGTGTTTGCGACTCAAACGGGCTTTGCGTCAACTGAAACCACCGAGTTATAACAGCGATTATTTCGCGACCGCCTTTACGTTTGAATATCGTTACGGCTATTACTTATACGCCCCCTGCAGAGGTAAGATCTTTTGTCTGAACCTCATTCTCATCCAAATATGGAGGGCGATCATCTATTTTTTAGCGGCGCACTACCAATGTGACAGTATATACTTGAATGGTTTGAGTGCGTTCCATATCTTCACAGTGAGCCGAGCGCGAGTATTTTAGTTGTATGTGCTTGAAAGACGGCTTCCTTTGGTGCATCCATTCATGCACTCTTCTCTAAGCGCGCATGCTGAGGAGCATATCTCTCGTAACAAGAGAGACACCCACAACTAGTGTTCACCAGGTTACTTGTACTCACACCAATCACGTCTTGAACATCACATTTTTTGACTGTATCTGCTTTTCACATCCGGCTATCATTTTCTTTTGATCCTTCTCAAACTACGCGTAATCTCTCACTTGAGTCCTTTCTTAGGTGCGACCTTTCGCTCCTATCGGTAAATATGACCACAACCTTATATATGCTTTTTTTAATTTTATACTTAATCTTTTATTACTTTCTCCGTCGTTTCGAACGCTCCATCCTGCCCCCATATGATATCTCTGTTTATGTCCTTCTGGCATGTACCGATTGGGCCGAGTTGCGCGCGGGGAGCTCTTGGCGATTGCTTATCTACGCTTAACCACTATACATTGGAGGTGGATCATCTTGCTTTTTGTCTTGCGCGTCGACCACGCTTCGACTTCTGGTCGATAAGGTGGTAGCGTAATCGTTGAATGGGATGAGCGGTTCATTCCTTCTTCGACTAAATCTTTCCTCTCCTCATAATCCATGGTTCCGATCGTGCTTGCCTCAACATGGCCTGATCTTGCGAGGGCTAGAGCACGCGTACGCGTATCGTGGGAGTCCGGAACAATTCTCGTTCTCCTATCACTCTTGGCAATTTTCATTCAGCTAGAAATCGTTGCAGGCGATACTCTTCGACGAGAAACGAGCGGCTTTCGTCATCAAACGAGTGCGCTCAAACACTATCTTCCTTCTGGCTCTCCTACTGAAAAACTCTTTCTGGCCTCTTTTTGAGACATAAAGACATCTCACTATATCGATAACTGGATTTCTTGTAAATTTCCTGTCTTCCCCTCTTTATCGCTCTGATACGTTTCTGTGGATTAACAATCCCTCCTCAACTGAAAAGGTCCATAACTCTAACCGACAACCACCCTAGGACCAATCTCTAGGCATTCCTCATCTCCTCCTTCTCCTCTCAGTGTGTCCCTATGCCTTTGCCTGTGATTACATTCGATCGGTGCATGGGCTCCTGAAATCTACGAACGTTAAGGAAGGCGGGTGGGCCTGGATGCACATTCCTTCCCGAACTATTCTGACAACGAGCGAGGAGCAGCAGCTTCCGCGCTAATTCCCGCCCCTCGTTCACTATATTCTCTAATGTTCACATACTCAAACCACTTTCCCATCAGTAGCTGAGGAAGCACAGCACACCATGTTCGAACACTACATTCCGAGAAACAAAAGGAAGCCGCTTCTGATGTCTTCTAACTATTTGCCCTATAGGCTCTTCTTGCTTTCTATCAACACTATTGAAACTCTTCTTAAACTCTCATTTCTTTAGATCATCTGATCTCATTCCTTCTTCCGATCACCAAGTAACGGCCTTATTCAGGCGACTCGAGGATTCTTACAGTGAGCCGACTATAGAGCGTATTCTACCTATCTTTACCTTGGAGCATTCTATTGGTTATTTCCAGCGACTTAGGAACTACGCACGCAGTAGATCTTATACCGGTGGTCGGTACTTGGACACATAACTTCCAAAGCATTTGAGACACCAATGGTTATGGCACGCGTTCACCTCGCCTCTCAAGCTCCCCTCCCTTTGGCGTTTCACTATATACCTTCATCTTTGCTACTTACTATTTACATGTTAGTTTTTTCACTTTCAATCGTTCACTCAATATTCGCTGCGTACTGTTGATGGGGCGACTTCTTCTTCCTTTTCTGTTAATCAGATCGGTGACACCTCAGGGATTCTATGTCTTATCTACCTCACTTATCGTTTACCCCCTACTTTTTCATTAAAAGACTTCTCACCTGCACATCCCCTATACTCTCGTTATTCACCTTCTCATCAGTCACGGAGGTAACATCGAACTCCCTTGCAACTTCACACTCCAGTGTTTCAAATTTTCTGCCTTTCTTGCGGTCTTCTTAACTTCTTAGAATCTGGCCCCTTTCTAGGGTCTGTAATGCGTATCCGACTATGCTATCTCCCCTTTCTTGGCATGATGCTGGCACATGTAATTTCCAGGGTAGCGGCTCGTTTCTGAACCTTTGGTTGTATATATTCAAAACTTCTATTAAAGAACTTACAATTTTCTCTAGACACATATATGCTCGACTCATCCTCCAAGACACCCTTCCAACTTTCCTACTTCTCTTTCGACGGTCTCCTCTGCGTCTCTCTAGTTATGCAATATAACATCCTTGTGACCTTAACCACTATAAACAAAAAAATGTCTTTTGGGACAAAAACCTTCACATCTACTAACGGTTAGCTTAAGGTGGACACCCAAATATCACACGCTGCGGTAGTTAACTTCTGGATTAGAATGCGGAAGCTCTTTTTTTTTCCTCTTTTCTCAGTTTGACTGGGCCAGCTATATCTAAGGGCCTCCAATCATCGCCCTTGTAATTGCGAGTGACTGCTACTCATATCCTGGGTGGGGCTCTGGTTTCACGGCTTTTGAACAGGGTCAGTCAAAACCCAAAAGGCTTATAAACTGTTTCTGCACTTTTTTTTTTACTATCGTACATTCCTGAGGTTTCTTCTTTGAGCGTGGTCTCTGACGATTGTGGTATGCTTTATCTATCTTTTCTCGTAGTTATCTATTATGCCAGGTGAGTGCCATGGGAGTGCCATTGAGTGCCAAGTGAGTGCCAATTGAGTTGCCAGTGAGTGTCCATAGTGCCAACTGAGTGGCCACTTTTCTGTCAAGCCTTTTCTTAGCCTTCCCCTGAAGCCTAGAATAGCCCTAATATGGGTGTCTACCGCCTAGGGCTAAATGGGCGGTGCTCGAAGGAGCTATTATACAGACAATCCGCCGTGACCTCCGCACACACTTTTACGTCTGACCTCGCTAGATACTAGTGGTGCTAGCGGAGTGTCTGATCACATGAGTTCTTTGGTGTTTAGATGTAGGTTACTGCTTCCAGCACCTTAGTATTCCGGCTGAGGTTGCTTATCTTTTCTTATTTACTTGCCACATCCAGCTTCTGTTGAGGAATTTCTCTGTACCATACTAATCGTACATGTTGTATCCTGCGCTGAAATTATTTAATAACTTTACCCCCACCTTATTCAAGCCTGCGTCTGTGCCTCATCTGCGTAATTTAATTTAGTAGTTGACTTCTGAGGTGCGTACAACTCGCCCTCCTTGAATAGGGCTCTGCCCGTGAGTGGTAGGTGACAACTGTAATAATATAGTATTATAATATATATATACATAATATAAATATATATATATATATATCACACACAGATTTAGTATTATAATAATAATAATATGATATATATATATATAGTAGTTGATAATTTGTTGTCGCTTTACATATAGACCATAAACAGAGTAATTTATATACCGAGTATAGCCTATGAAGTTACCCTATAGCTAGTAGCCTATATTACATAGCAGTATGTTAATATCTCTAAACCTAGTTGCAAGTGCTAGAAACCGCCCGCCGAGTTTCACGTCTAGAGCATGAGCCGCAATATACTTATCCGGCCGTTAATAAACCCGAGAGCCCTGACCGCGTATATGCGACTCCGTAAGTAGCGCACATTAATATATTTAAATCATAATAGCGTTATACATATACCGCTACCGTCCGAGCGTGCGGTTCACCGAGTCAAGACTAGTCAAATAATTATCCATAGACGCGTAATAACGAAAATATGATATATCAATATGTTAATAACTATGCATATGTAGCCATTTATATTTCTCTACTTGAGAAAGAACTTCCTAACCTAATTGTATACATATAATATAAACAAATATTATTATCTAAAATAATTTTATTAAATAACATAATATTGCAATTACATACTTTAAAAAGTATATGAAGTATATTAAATCTAAAAGAAATGAGTGTTTATTACTAAACACTACTATAGGGGATTATGATAATGTACTATTTGTTATATACTTATGAGCTATTTACTAGCTTTATCACTTTTATTCATGCTTTAACTGTCTTAATAATTAACTTTCATTGCTTTAACTGCTTATTAATAAACTTATTCTGCTTTTAACTAGCTTTAATTAACCACATACATTACATAGCCTTTACCGATGCTCCTGCGACAGCAATAAATACAATAGATGGTGTTTACCTTATTATATATAATTATATAACACCTATTACGTTATATGTTATGTATATATATACTTTATTTTAGTTATTATATACTGCTTTCGATATATGTCTCTTGAAAGCTTTCTGATTTGCCTGATTTACCATTGTAGCTTTATCTGGCTTTAAAAATCTTTATATATGCTTTTACTTAAGTCTATTAACTTCTATTAGTCATATCTACTTCCAACCTGCCACTTGTGCGATCTTGAATCGATCACTCTCGTGACAATTTACTTGTCTATTATAAACTTTCTGCTTTAAATATGTTTAATATTTAAAAATCTACGTCATTTCTATTTTACCTGACTATCACAATTATGTTGTCTTTTATATTTTTTAATTTTTGTTTTATTACTTTTTATTTATTATTCTAATTTTTAATTTTTGTTTTAAATACTTTTTATTGTATTTTGATGTGTCTTTGGATCGAAGCTAACTGTCATTTCTGCTACATATCAACACGTGAGCGGATAATAATAAATTTGTAAACGTAAAATTATTATATATATGTGTACCAATAACGTTATGCGTAATATATACCACAACGATTCCTAAGGCATAAGTAAATAATATAGCGTATTTTTATCATAAAATTTAAAGGTTTGAAATCAATTTAAATTAACATAATCAATTTACTAACAGCAAAGTACTGACATATAACGTATATACCAGTTAGATAAAATGATTTCACAAAAATTGTTACAGTTAGTCCACTCAAGATTTCCTCAGGTCTTCAAATTTTTTTTTTTAAACTTCATGATAAAAATCATAAAAAAAATAAGCAGGAATGAACTAAAGAAATTTCATGAATAATACTATCAAATTCAACTAATAAACAAACATACCCCCCATATACCATTAATTTTATTAACTTTGACAATATTTATCTATATTTTATCACATACGTACCACATAAATTGGGCAAATATAATGAGCAGATGCGTCAATCTGAGATTTATTGGTATCAGAGACTCTATATGTGTTAAATTTCTGAATACATAAATCTACAATAAATTTTCAATGACGGATTTATCTATTAATGTAAAACAATAAAGGAGTTCATGTATTAATTGATATATGATATATAGATATATTAATTCAAATATAAAATTTTATAGATTATACAAAAGAAATCAATTATTATAGTATGAACAGTATCGTTTTTATTGCCTCTATAAATACGGAAATATCCTAAATGATCCTGTTGAAGGTAGTGATGTATAAGTACGTAATAGGCAATGTATTGATAATATGAGTAAGCTAGGTTATATCCTTCTCTACAACTTTACATATGGATTATTTATTATTCGTTAATTAAGACAATAAACTAACTCACCTAATAAGACGAGGTATTCTACATATTGGCTTAATAAAACGCCTGTAGATTTTATTATTTATCTCCGCTTAAACATATTTCCGAGTGTAAGCTTTTCGTCAAGTAGATATTTTCAATTCAGAGGTCATGTGTCAAACTATATCTGCACCGGTTATCTCTTGTGCGTCAGATATGTGTTCAGACACTGAGAGTTCGCGAGGATTTGACCATCACACATCTTTCAGGAATAGAACTCTCTCTATCTCTAATCAAGTGGGACTGGAGATGATTGTGACGAGTACGAGATCCAAAGATGAAAGATTATTTTATAGTATCCCTAGGGTAGTTAACTATTATTATCTCAAAATAGTTGTAAATGATTAAGTAGCTAGTATACTAATAAAGCTGAAATAGATCTATGCCAGTAAGATCAATTGAGGCGATTAATAAAATTTATACTATTTATATTTGTACGTATTATCCTTCAAGTATATTAACTCATGTCCCTACTATATCTAATTATACATGAATATCAGTATTTGAGGGGTCATTATTTAAAGTCGTAATAAAAAGTTATCGATATAGTACAGAGAGTAATAGTGAGTCTCCGTATGTATAATCATTTCATAATTACACGTATACTGATTTCGGATCAGGTGCGATCTACACATAGGAATATTAGGTTAGGTACGCCCAGTATTATAAAATACAGCGCCTAAACTCTGACATTTTTCTCTCTCCTCTAAGACGAGAACTCTTATCCGGATAATTGTTGCTCTTCGATCAGAATGCGAGAAGAGGAGTGAGTGAGCAATTTTTTTGATAGTCACATGTTAGAAATTTTTCCTCTAAATACCCTCTCTCAGAACACCAAGATGGGAGAGGTAGGTGACATTTTGATTCGTGTTATACACGAGCTATGAGGTACCAAGCTAAACTCAGAAGTCCTATTGTGATAGTATTTATGCTCCAAGCTGTGTGAATTACCCTGAGTCAGGACTGTGGAGGATATGTATTTGTCGCAGATGTCACTCATTAGCACAACCGAGAATGAGTTAGGACAGCGTAATATTGACGTAATATCTGTAGTGTCTCTCGGATATTGTATGGTATCGACTCATTTATCTGATAGGTTGAACAATAAATTAACATAATCTCTATTTACTATGTAAGGGTTGTCTATTGACAAACGTTAACTATACTTAATATGCAGTTTGGATGTAGTCAGTTAAGTAGTATTCCTATAGCTCTGTATTATTAAATTTGGTTAGTAGTTATGAGCTAACAAGCAAGAAGGGAGAAATTTCGTCCTCGTCAGTTTCAACTGAATGTACACAGGCCAGAGAGATAGCTGAGAAGTTGGAATTTGGAGCAGTAGTAGTATATCATTAAGTCTACATTTAGCGTGAGAAGACAAAAAGAAAGATAATTTGTTTTCCTATGAAGCAACCCTTCACACAAAGGCGCAGTGTTCTCTCGAAAACACGGTAATCTTCTCAGCCTGACGAGAAAGAATACTCTATGAAATAAACTATGTATTATTGTGTCATCTTAACTGTCTGTATGCTGTTGAGTGATATATGAAGTTGTACAGTCCAATTCATAGAAGGTAAAGTCTTCTAGACACCAAGCACGAATGAAAAATAGACATATCTATAATGGAGATTTATATATCACCATTATATTACAGATGGTAGAGAAACCTACCTTGGAGTCGTCTAGATGCAATTTTGATGAAGCGTATGTTGAATATGAAATAATAATCTAAGAGCTCAGTATTTTGGAGAGAAGTTTCTTTCAAGCAGAAGGGGAACACCATGACTATCTGAAGCTATAGGAGCTGCTGTGAAGAGCTCACGAGAGTTTATCACAAGAGCTTTATGAAGTGGAAAGAAGTACGAATATTATCACTTATCACTTTCTTTAATAGACATCGACCCTTATGCCCCAATTGACTCAGAATCAAGGTCTAGTCTCGACAGCTGGCTCTTCTCTCTCACATAATAAAAAGCCTTGGCTCTGACGAACGTCTACTTGATTTTAGAAATAGACACTACACATAAGAACTTTAGTCTGCAAGATAAGAGATAGGAAGTTATGGTTAGGTAGGGCTACTATACTTATAGTTACATGAATAAATTTATTAAATATATATATAATATCACAAATTAGTTTCCCTATAATTTAATTAGAATCATTCTATATATTTATATTATATTGGTAATAATTAGCTATATATTATATATATATATATTTACGCTGAGCCCTGTGAAGTTCGTGTTAATATGATATATAACATTCATAATACTAAAACATACTATGGTGAGATAAGTAATACTAATTTGTATACATATATAGGATAAATAATTTGATATTAATCTGTATATTAATCATAATTATATATATTATGGGTCATATTATAACTACAGGTATGAGGTAAAATATCATTAGTTAACTACATCTAGGTATTATATTTGTTCAATATATTATCGATTTTATATATTACTATTAAAAAAAACATAACATATATATGTTCCCATTACAAAAGTCCAGGGGTTTGAACCAAGTTTGTATTGTGCAGATTTTAATGCTTTTATATACTTGTTGTATGTTTTTCTATTAAAAACGCAGAGGGCCCCGCAAAGCCATTGAACCCGTCCATCCTGAGACGGCCGCAAAGTCTAATCTAGAAGTCCAGCCACTTGTAATAAATTAAGATATTAACCACTAGGAGGGCCATAGGATATGAAATTTCAAGAGGAATAATTAGAATAACTAAATAATTTTTGCTTTTTTTTTTTTTTTTGCTTTTTTTTAATGTTGGTTTATGATATAGTCACTATATAAAAATATTTAGGAAACGAAAGCTCAAGAAAAAAGTATGTATATCATTAAATACCTGGTATATGAATTGAGAGAATTCTCTAATAGAATTGTCACTACATTACATCATAACCTTGTAATCTTCTATTATGAGTTATCACTTCGAGAGAATTTATCTATCAACATGAGAGGAGTCCTATCACTATACTCTGGTAGAGAGAATATTTAAAACTCGGAATGCGAATCACTGCTTTAACTTCTTATAAACTCTATGAGACTGAACTACTATATAGTTATATATATATATATTATATATATATATATATAGTATATATATACTATAATTATATATACTGTGTAGGTTCCATGTATATAATATATAGAGGATGATAAGTAGAATCCCTATTTCACATGTACTCTATATAATAATATACTATTAAACTATAATATATATATATATATATATATATATAACAATCTAAGAGACTAGAATAAAGATGAATATATAGTGAAAATAATGCAATGTTGATGAGGTGTGGATTACGGGCGAAATCTTAATACTGTTTATCAAATAATATTATTGGAAGCACATAATATATGTACGTTATTAACTTTAATAATATATTATATAATATTAATCTATACACTATATATATATATATATATATATAATAATGTCTTCATCCACATTTATTTCAAAGATATTATAATATAAAATAACAATATATTATCAGTTAATATAATAAGTATCAGTGGTATATAATATTAAGCAAATTATATACATATATATATCAATTATATTATATATATAATTATATACATATTTTATTATACGTAGAACATAGAATGAGAAGTCACCTGCATAATATTCGTTAATCTTAATTCCGACAATTATATATTATTTTATATCACTGAAATTATCCACCCACTTAATCCCAATATTAATACCTATTGTCCGAACATTTATTATTAAACGTATATATATATATATATATATTCTTATTATATTATCGTTGCTCACTTAACATATATATATATATATTAATTATACCTCAATAATATCATTTTAATACTCATATAATCAGTGACAAAGATAATCGGCTAATATATCTTTTTAATAGTACTGTATATATATAATATATATATATATATAATAGCTGAGGATATATTATATATACTACTATGCAGCAATAATAAGATAATCTTATTGTACACTTTATTATAAGCAATTATTATTTAATACTTTGGGATATTTATTTGAAGCTTTGGCCTCCTCCTCCTCCTCGCTATATATTATATATAATAATATATATATACCTATCACTAAAGCATCCTCTGTAAGATTATACTTGGGTAGGTAGTTATATATATATATATATATATAAGGCACTATAAATATATTGAGGTGTATTATAAGTCAATTTATGGTCAATAATAAAATAAATACTACCACTATCATAATTAGGCCATAACCCCCTAATATCTTGACATTTATTATATGAGTTCCCCATTGAAATAATACCATACTTATTAATCTTTCGTTCCATTTATTAACATATGGAAGTATATATCTTTCTTTTTAATACTTATACTATAATATATGATATACTGTGAGACGTTAATTGATTTATATTATATTATATATATATAAGATAATGAAAAATATATATATATATTGACTTATAACTAATATAAATAATATATATATATATAATCGCTCTTCATTAGTTATCCATTTACTATATATATATATACTGTTATAATTATATACTTAGAGCAATCTAGTATGCATCTGCTTCTTTCTAAAATGAACTTTGCATAACAATGCATTATATATAATATATTACCGTATGCTATCTTTAGGGAAGGGATAATAATAATTATTCCTACTTATCAAAAACATATATTTACTATTATATTATATATATATATATATAATATGCAGTTATATATACTATATATATATATAGCGTACAGAATATATATATTATATATCTAATATAAATTAATAATTTATTGAATAAATATATAAAGCGACTCAGAGGTTAGTAATGAACATTAGGAAAATTAGTTTTAATATATAACTATTTTAGCTTCTTCTTGGAGGAAAATATTAACTACTCTTAATAATAAGGATGACATTAAGTTAAATTACCTATACATAATATGATAATAGAATTATAATACATAAATTAATTATTTATTAGTTATACTATAATTAATAAAAGCCATACCTGGATGATTGAACATCTCGGATGGGGTACATGTTTAATGCAGTACTTCTCGATCTGCTTCATCTTTTAGTTCATGTGGAGTCAAGGGTTTATTCCCACAGATAGTAATAAACCCTCTTAACCATATAGGTTGATATCATGAAGTATATCAACTCAGCATCACGTCTCGAATATGTTTACGTTGCCATGGTGACCGCCTGAGAGAAAAAACATGTCCCGGTCTCGTAGGTTTTTACATTTAGCTTTTGAACTTAAGAATATATTGACTTTATCTTGCATAGGTACGTATAGGTACGTCATTTCAGTTTTTGTAATACCAAATCCTTACACATAATAATCATATAAAATCCTCTACGTTTAAATGAATAAAAAAGCAGGCAACCCTGATTTACAATATGACCTCCGCAAAGGGGGTAAAAATTCTTCCAACAAGAAGTATTCTTTTTGGGCCAATCCTGGACCTAGGTAGATCTCGAGTATCTTTCACTTATTCACTATAAATACAACTATTGATATATATATATTATATATATATATATATATATATATATAAATATATAGTTTCAACACATTTCTACACTTCTTCTACACCTCTGTACACCAACATCCAGAATAGATTGTGAGGTATATTAATTTTCTATGTCGTATTTAATATCATTTCACACAATAATTAGTATAGTAGTAAGTATATATATATAATCCTATAACTTAGTATAACTCAGTATTAGTACCTCTTATCTTATTTCGTAAGTTGAGTATATATATATAGATAGTAATTTACTAATTCATAATAATCACAGTTTGTAAAATTACTACGATAGAGGTTTATATTTAATCATAAGGTATATATAGATGTAAAATTCACTACATAATAATACTCACTAAAGGATGATCTTTAGTAAATGAATTAGTAGGAGAGTTATATATATATATATATAAAATCAGTGAAATAATTATCATTCATATATATAATATACATTAAATATGAATTGTATAGATATAAACTAATGATTATTATTTGGAGAGATTTATATTAATTAAATTGATCTTTAAGAAAGTATATAACTTTACTACTCATTTAAGCCTTTTTATAAGTATTTTCTACACGCTGAGGTTTTAGTAATGAACAAGTTAGCCATAGACTTATCTAGAGACCCTTATACTTGAGGAGGTGCTATATATAAGAGAGTGCTGTATTCGTTCCTGTTCATTGCGCCACGTCGGGCTATAGGCAGGATAATTGGCTGTGACGCCTATGTTTAGCATTCCGCCTTTTAATCGGTTGAGCAGCCTATGACCCTTCTTTGGCATCCTTTATCGAATATGATTATGTTTCCTCTTTTTTCCTCTCGTAGCTATCATATTTTTTTTTTTCGAGAGTTTTCACCATAGGCGCAATGACTCCTTTTTTTTATGATATAGCTATATATATATTACAGGTAATTATAACCTTACTTATATATATATATTTATATTATTTGTATTTCCTATCGTTTTTAAATATAATATCCTCTAGTCATTCTATTATTTATTTTATTACACTATTAGTACATTATTATAAATATATCTTATTCAGATAATATAATAACTATTTATATTATTAAATAATATACTATCTATAACTGAACTTATAGTAATAAGCTTATACTAGTATGATATATTAATATATATATATGTTAGATATATAAATTTGTGCATACATATATGATATTATATTTATATTAATAATAATAAAAACCTTCTAGTATATATATATGTACCCAATATAATTATATATACCTGAGGATTCATATAAGTCTCTATTTCTTAAATATAGAACCTTTATCTTATTACATGTTTATACTATAGTAGTTATAAGTAATATAGCTCTTATATACATATAGTATATATTAATTAAGCCGAATATATATTATTTACGAATAAGTGTATACATTTAATTTGTGAATTATCTAATATATATTTTAATTTGATATGTTTTTTACTTCTCTGTGTTCATTTATAGAATGTAATACCAGTTAGGGCCAGTTGTCCTTTCACACAGTTCGTACCACTTTTAATGCGGTAAAAAAAAAACTGCTTTTGTGCGACGTACATTGGCGTCTACGAGAGCGATAGCAGGCAGAGATATTAGGACCTTTAGTATGCGCCTTACTAGTCCGCTTTTAAAAAAATTGTTGCGCCTCATGCGCCTTTGCGCCTACCCTATTGAGTAGTGTGCCATAGCGCAACCTGCGGTGGCTTATCTAAAGAGCTCGGAGCTCTGATACAATGAATAATACCTATATATTAGTATTAATATATATATATAAGTATATATATATAATATATATATATATATATTATATATATATATATATATATATATATAAGCCAATGATCTAGTTATAATATATATATATAAACCAGTTATTATATATTCTTCTTCTTCATCTACCTTTTTTCTCCCCAGACGAGGGGGTAAGCAACTAGCATGTAACAATGCATCTGAGGAAAAAGAAAAGAGTAGAAGTATATATAAAAACGCTAAAGTCGCAATAGAAAGCTCTTTAGCACTTACCGTCACAACAGTATGTACTATATAATCTAATGTATGGAACTCCTAACGCAATTGCAGAATAATGCCGCACCCTATTACTTTGAGGCTTTCAACGTAGTACCACGGCGACGGACCCCCTGCTATATCGGGTTAACACTTTCAATCGTTATTACCACGATGTTTTATAGTTTACGCGTCATAAAACTTGTTGGACCATGGTGAGGCAATACATAGCTCCTCCTATCATCAAAACCACCCCGCATTCTCTCATATTATATAACCTTCTTATCTCTCGCCTCCATTGCACAAAGCAGCCTCACACTTTGCGTCTCACTTCAGAAACACTCTCGCTTTCTCTGACTCAACCCACTTTTTCTTGCGCGCCCCAGCCGGTCCGCGTTCCTGAATTCCATTCTGAAACTGTCCAAAATGATAATATAACGAGCTCGCGCAGCTTATACATCTCCGCTTATACCAACCGACGCCTATCATTCATCCGTCCTCTTTATTTCAAACACATTACCAAATCAAGTACCTCAACATATGTTTATTTATTACTTCTCGTTTACCGCGCTTTGTCTTCACACCCACACAAAACCTCTTATAGTACGGCTGAGATTTCCATTCTTCTCTCAATTTATTCTATCAATTCTTCTCACTCCATAGCTTAAGGACCTCTTAAGACTAATCTCCACACCTAACACATAGAGCTCACATCTTATAGATCTATATCTTATCTTTATGCCATGACACCGACGTACTTAATTGTAACATATAAAGTATATATTTCAGATAAACAGAGGTAACAATAACCCTGTCACTCATGCAAGACTTCTAGAGTACACTCAAGACTAGTAGTCCCTTAACGACTTCCACGTTATCTCTACTACACTACTGTCACTATTCTATCCGATTACACCTTCCTACATACCTAGAGCGATACTACCCCCTAAATATTATAGTGCTATCCGAGCTGCGGAGTAAACTCATCAGACACTTGTCCATTCGTGCTGCTGTCATGCATCTGGAAAACATAACTTTCTTATATCCACGTATTAACCACACTCAAGACGCATTATAGTATACCTAGTACTGCGTATATCTAATCGTTTCCACTTCAACCCCTCCTTTTACATCACCCCTTCCAAATCTCTCTAAAAATCCTTTGAAACTCTCTTCAGATTCGCCACACAAAACCAAATTCTCGCATATTAATACGTAGGCTCGCTACACTTCAACATCACATCTCCATTCGTCCTCTTCATCTTAAACGCACATCATTTCCGCTATCCCCATCTCTAATTCCTTTCATTATCCTTCATCACAATATACAAATTGAATAACCAAGGAGAACATACCACATATACCCTAGAGCCGTCACTCACCACTTCTATATACTGTGAAAACACAATCCACTTTTGACAACCATTTTAATTTACCTTATTACACACTGGCTTCGAGCCTTAATCGCTCATAACATACTTTTCTGAGGATATCTTCATTCAGAAAGTGCTAACCTACCTAAATCACCAATTAAATACTTCATTAACTCAGCCGTGCCATAGAGCTTCCCTATTCCACCATAATCTATCAGAACTGCGCCTGTTGCCAATCCCCATAATGTATAGCTCTCAATAACATTTCATTACTCTCTTCTCGCACTCAATCTTCTCTATATCATGTTCTGTTCAATCTCATGAGATAAGGAATTTTATGATTCCACACAACCTCATAACCACATCCATAAATAGCACTCACTGTTCTTTACTACTCATAACATATCAGTTCTAGATCCCTATCGACGCTCACTCTTATCAACACCAAATAATATAACTAAAGCATATATCTTTCCCTATCAAAACACTCAATATATAACTAATTACTCACCTGTAATTACTAACAGTTCCCTTTATTCATCCCCTATACCTCACTTTATATTAAGGGTATACTATTACTTGAGCTCTTTATCTTCACAACTACCCTCGGAACTATATACCCTTCCAATATAACTCACGCTTTATTATACCAAACAACTTTCTCAGAACCATTATTTGTGCAATCACCATACAGTCAAGCATCCGTATGTCTGATCATGTTCACACCTAGTAAATGGTTCATCGATAACCTCAGCTTTTACATTCCCTCATGCAAGCTGTGCGTCAACCCTATTAAAGCAATATCCAGAAATACACATAACGTGCTAATAAAATCTCATCACCTAATAAAATAACTACTAGTTCCTCACTAATGCATTATTTGCAATCCATCACACCCACACGACATGTCACTATTCACCTCTTCATTCTAGCCAATAATTATAACAAACATTCAACAGACTGATAATTTCGTGAAAATGAGTTTCTATTGTTTCACACATTCTCCCATTAATACATTACGCATTATCATTCAGAGAATAATACAAAAGCTCACACATATCCCGCTATTCAATTTCGTGAGGCAGGTTCCCTTATTCTCATTCTTACCTTTCGCGCTTCCTTACAGAAAAGCTTCCTTATATACCCTTGTAAGTCCCCCTTCATCCTCCTTCAAAACTATAATTAACGTCTTCGTTCTCCTTCGAGTAGATTGTAATTGATGTTCCTTTTTTCTCCTTTTATAGTATATTCTCTAAAGGCACGCTGTCTTATGAAACTTCATCATTTTTGCTTTTAGTACATTCATCTCCCTGCCACATATGTCTTTTTTTTAAAGTTTGTAACCGCTTTGCATCACCTCTTCTTTCCACCACTCACTGGTAACATTCTTACTGTGGCTCATACTTTAGCACATACGCTCACTCATTACTTACTATTTTGTCATTCGCTGTAAACTCAACGTTGCTTACACCGTACACCATTTTCTCGCTAGAGTGATCATGGACTTTAAAATCACTTGTCTCACTATCAGAGTCGTTGACATATTATCTGTGGCGAGCGCTCTTAGTAGGAGCTATTATACTCTTTAATTTACTAAGTCTCGTGTTCGTTACACTTTAACTTCTCAGCTCCTTAATTGTTGAACCCACTTCCTTCCGTATCACCTTTCCCTCTCCATTCTCTAGCCACCCACTTAAAACTTTATAATATATGTACTATAGAACGAGAGAAAGCATAATTTAAGATTAGTCTGAAGTCCGTAATCTCTATATATTCCTAAACCCTCATATGATTATCTATTAGATATTAAATACATAATATTATATAATATATACACATATATCCTTTTATACAGTATATAGTAACCATATATTATTATATCTTTACCATTGATTACTAGTGTATGTAAACATAGATCAAGTAGATTCGATACTACCTCACTAGAAGAAGGACTAAGCAAAGGAACCCTTTGATCATAAACTATTTCATCAATCTACGGCTTCCATATCATAATCCAACCCCTCAAGAAATACACTCCTTCTAAGTAATTTCACGACTGCTGGGTATCTAAGTGAAAGCTTCAATGGGCCTAGCGATGTTTGCGCTGCGTAAGTTGTTTTGTCAGACCACAACACTAACGATGGAACTTTTTTATACAGTATAAAACACGCGCTAGAATTGTTTCTGCTATAGTCCAGATAAGTATTCACTAGCGCCCACCCCAACGAGGACCACGAACGCACTCTACCCGTCCACGGCTCGTGGCGTAGCGCACGACATACTAGTGTCACCGAGCGCAAGTAGTGAATACTTTATAACGGGGAATATATTGTGATGTATAGCTCACAACTGCTACAAATTCATACATACATATAATTATTTTAATTGTTTAAATAATTTAATCCCTCAATATATTATGTATATTTCACACTCTTGCCAGGTTTTACTGTAAAAGCGGCCTAGCGAGATGTCTGCCGTAAAGATGTTTGGTATCGACCACACCACAGACTGGTTATCATTTATCGGGTACACTAAAACCATAACACAAAAATAAGTTTTTATCTATACTACACACAATCATTAATTCGAATATATGCTCGAGATCGTAACACACGTTTTGTAGCATTAATAAAGCTAACATACTAACGCGGGAGGAGCTATAGAACTATACAGTGTTATCAAGGAGCGACAAACGCTATATACACGACCAGTATATGCTGAGTACGAATAGTGCAAACTACTAACATTAAACGAAATACTTTCTACATAGAAATTACAACTCAGTAAAGTACCTTAAAAACTTTTCCGTTACAGAGAATATGGGTCTAAACCTTACTTCCCACTTCTTGTTCAAGAGAGCATAATCTCTACGCTGTGGCAAAAGACTTGACTTTTTCTCGCGTACAGTTTCTTACCGGCAAAGCGATTCGAGAGTAAATGTTTTACCCCTCGACTACTTCAGATTACTACATAAATCCTCCATCTTAACCTTACTACACTTTCCTTTTCCTCACACCTTTGGTATATTCTCATATTCCGGGTTGAGCCAAGTGACAAATGTCCACGAATAATAACCTGAATTATACATCCCTATATTGTTAATTCATCCTCAACTATTAAAACAACCTGGTATATAACCCCGGTGGTACCTCTTAAGTGAATCATAATAGAGAAATAGCATTATACAAGCGACTAGAGAGATAAATGAGGATTTCTCAACTCAAACCCTGGCCGTGAAAAGCATCTCACAATAATGTAGGCTTAAAAATATGCTATCACTTGCCTATTAGCATTTTCCATCTTAATTCCCGCGTCTATCTAATTTATAAAATTCAAACACTTCCTACTAGGTATAGTTCACACTCTTCGGTTGGCTGCAATATTAACGCTAGTATCTTGTATAATACCTTTAGCAACCTTAAATACCACATGTTTTTACGTTTTCTCCTGATCTAACAACTTTAATTGGCCAAAAATGACAGCAAGCTTCCTATTTAGTTTTAACCTTTATAAATAATTAGTTTACTTCAAATATGGTTTCCACGAAACCTGACTTCAATTAGTTTTTGCAAACATAAACCTTGAATCAATTGGAATTCTTTTAAACTTTATTTAGGATTTATGAACTTTCACCCTTTAAGAACTATCACAAAAGAGTTGTACACTCAGTTTTCCCAGAGTGACTTTCTCACATACTTTTTTTCGTTTTCCTTGATATGACAAATGAGATTTTCTTTTTCTTTGACGACGCTTCCCGCCCACGCAGTTCTTAGTTACTATTGTATTCTAGAATAAGCAAGTCTAATCAATATCTAACGTCTGTACCTCGCTGCGCTAATTGGTGCAACACACATCTTTAGAAAGGAGTGAAAAACATATGTAGATTCGAAACGGTGGACAATTCATCGCGCTACCCAGTTGTCGTGCTGCCATCCTTCCTTTGATCCTTTCCTTTCTTTGGCTTCGGTCTTTTCTCGTACTCTAGCAATTAACATGTCCACCCTACCACATTCGATTGCCTGGTTACCGGGTACTGATCCTCACCTTGTGACGGTGCCCTATACAGATCCTGCTGGTGATGCACACCGCCCATAATCTGTTGTCTATCACTGGAATCATGAGAACTAAAATCATCAGAATTTCCCGTCGATCGACTTCACCATAAACTGTACCAAAAACTGCCTCACATAAAGACCGAGTACTATATTCACTGAACCTTCCAGGGACTAATCTATCATTATTGATTTAACCTCTACTCCTATCCTCTTCCACCAATTCCCTCCACATGGTCTTTCTCTTCTGTTCATACAGTCTTTATCTTGTTATTCTTCAGTAAGAGTCTACACTCTACCTGGATTTTCGAATATTGAATCGCACTAATGGTCTAAACCTTAAGAGTCACCATTTGCCTCCTCAACTCACCTACCGTCGCTGCGAACCCTTACTCCGAAACCGCTGTAACTATCTCCGGAAATCCTTATTTTGGGTAGATTGTACTTGCTACTATTCCTCTCAAACTAATTATATCATATTTCACCAGTCTCCTGGTCTGTATCATGCCGTTGAGCTCACCATCATCCAACAAGTTAGAGATGTATCGCTTGTAATCAACCGGTGGTGAGGAGAGGCACATCGATGTCTAACATATGCGCTCCACACGTTTTGGTGTACTTGGTTATATGTGTGTTCAGTCAACCCTGGTTTTCCCTCTCTGTCCTGACCGACACACTTCTTTTACCATTTTTCTCCCTGTACCTTTCCAATTCCCTGGTTTCTAAACACATCCTCGCTATGCTTCTCTTTATGACTTTTTTGAACCTTGGGTTTCTTTTACGTTTTTCACCTCCTGTGTTTCACTCGTGTCCATATACCTCCTTCATTGGTTACTATACAATAATTATTTGTTAGAATATTTTGACCTTCATTTTAATTATTATATTCAGTAGCTACCTGAACGTCGTAGCGCTAGCAGGGTTTGTGCTTGTAAACATATTAAAAAAAATGTGTGTACGCTATGGAATATAACATATATTCAAAAGGTTATAAGATTAGTTGGTAGTAAAAATCTGGTTTACAAATGCATTGTGTGTTATCACTACATTACGATTTATTTAACACTAGTACATCGCGCTTGCAACACTATGACGCGTTTATCCATTCTCATATATCCTGCCGTATTGTTTGCGCGCATGCAGATTATATGTTTTCACAAGAACATGGCAATCGAGTTTGGCGGCGCCCTCAGTCTGCTATGTAGAAGGTAAAGGAGAGTGAAAACTTGATCTCTCACTACACTCAGACTTTTCTGCGGCGCGATGTTCGGTGCTGTTATCCTCATTTTCATCATAAGATACCACTGTAGCGGCAAGTGCTTCGAGGAAATATGTATTATCCATCTTTCGCGCGTCTACATCCCTCACCTTTACGGACGTCCACGAAGCATAAGGGGCTCGCTTGAGATTCAGCACATGAGTTTATGTGTGTTGTGATTAGTAACTCCAGATCTTGTTTCTCCGCTTGTATGGTGCTTATTCGTGTCTTTTCTAAACTTGTCTATCTTTATCACTGTTAGGAAATTCTCTTACCTTTAATTGCGTGTGATGATTGTTCCTAGCGCAGATTTTAAATCTCTCACCTCACTTTAAAGTCTGCGCGTCGCTAACATTACATAGCAGCGTGCATATTCTGCGTTATTGAATATTTGAGTCGTTCATCATCAGTCCCTCTCCTTTGAATTAGGGCTCTGCCGTGAGGTCGGCGAGGTTGTCAAGTAAAAAAAAATCATAACTAAAATATAAATGTAAATGTTAATAATTAATAGATACCATCTAAACGTGGTTAAAGATGGAAGGAAAGAATGTGTGGAAGGAAAAATATCGTTAAATACACGAGTAGCGTGTATAAAATATTTAAGTCAATGTGGAACGGGTTAAAATGAAGATACCCTTGCCAGCGAGAGAAAGATTTCATCTAAGACGACGCTGTCTTTTACGCCGATGCAATGATGTCTGGTGATCGTGGAAAAAGATGTGTAGTCAATTAGAGTTGAATAAAGATTAAATCTAAGAAGTTGGTCATTTATAATGCAGAAAATGGGTAATGAGGGGACAACAGGGAGATGACAACTCCAACATGCCTTGTTGTTGGAGGGTGAAGGATAGTGGTGGTATATTTGAGAAACGTATATGATACACCCCTATTCATTAATTTTTTATACTAAATATAAGTAGTACTTAAATTATTTAATGAAAGTAAAAACTTTTTCAATAATCCTCTATATTTAAAAATATATCTATATATTTATCCTTATTGATAATAATAATACTATATTGAGTATATTAATATATATATATATATTATATATATATATATATATATATAATATATATATATATATAATATATATATATATATATATATATATATATATATATATATATATATTCATTATCTACAAACGCAGGTTGATAAGACAGAAAACGAGTCATAACAAAACAAAACATGATAACAGCATAGAAACAAGACTAGATAAATATATTTTAATCTGAAAGATAAAATGAGACCTTTTGAGTTGGCAATGAGGAAATGTTTGCCTTTCTTGTGATTGGTTGGGGTAACCCTTATCTCCACTTCGACTATCCTGTGATTAGTTGAAATCTTCCACATCGCCATCCAGTCTGTACTGTGATTGGATGAATATCCCTTATCTCTTATAGACTTAGTTATATGATTGGAGGAAATTTATCTTATCTCTTTAAACTTGTATTTGAACAGGGATGTTATATCAACTTGTAGGTCTAATCTCATTTTAAAGCCATAGTTGTTTTAGCTGCTAAGCGTTGAACAAGTTCACTGCTCTGTATTAAAAAGTGTTCTATTTTCACTAAGTGTATTACCTCATGTACATTATGATCCATCTTAGCTGATATACCTCTATACAAGACATTATACAATGGGAAATCAAGATCCCAGGGTCCGGGGTTGAAATCTTATATAAAAGAAACCTCTCCGGATCTGAATTTTTCACTTGTATTAATCAATCTGTATACTCTAGTAACAAACGTATTTTTGAGTACAGGCGAGCTACTCTGTATATGTAACCACGCTGCAGAATGTGTCAAGGAGTACTCTAAGTCTGCAGAAATCTTAGACTCACCGAAGACGATTATTACCAGACGAGGGGATCACAAAGACAGTCACCTTACTTTCTCTTTTTCTAAGTATATAATTTCACACAGATTGAAAGTTCGAGTATGGAAGATGTGTAATGAAACAAGCGTATTTGAACCTACGGCTCATAGAATCTATATTTCGGGATTACCACAGATAAAATATCTGTCAGAGGTGCGTAGGAGGGTATTAATACAAAAGAAGAAATCGGAAATGCTGTCTAATTATGTAACTGTTACACATTACATGCTGTATCAGGAATATTACGCATTTAAGAAAATGTTGGCAGATGATTCTGAGATTATCATTGAACGCTTCTTAAATTCTATAGATGTGCAGAAATTCATCTATCGACTTAGAAAACAATGGCATGAAAGTATTTACGCCGTTGAACCAGACTATAAACAAACTATGATATCCGAGAGGGAACTTTTTACATGTGTGCTATCGGATAGTATTAACGAGGTAAGAAACTGTCTAAGGGATAACGATATAAATGATTGGCATATTTGTAAAGACATGGAGCGTTTAAATTTGAATTCCTCATAGAGGCTTCATGAATTTGTGGAGTAATGTTATTTATTTAATATCATTGTATATATATATATATATATATATATATATATATATATATATATATATATATATATATATATATATATATATATATATATATATATATATATATAATTATATATATATATATATATATATATATAAAATATATATCAGGGTTGGTATTAAAAAACCCGCCTAGAAAAACCCACCAAAAAAAAACAAAAAAGCCCCCCTAATAAAACCCAAAAAAGCCCAGCTGTAAATGTTTTTTTTTTTTTTTTTTTTGGTTTTTTAAATTTTAGCTATTATTTTCAACAATTTGAGAGATATTTTTAAAAATTACTAATATCTGATAATAAAACTATATTATGTTTCATTATTAGTGAGCCTAGTTGCATTTTATTCAAGATTTTCACAGATATGCCTTTTAAATATTTGAAATAAATGAGAGTGAGTAAAAATGGTTTTAAAATTTAATACAAAAGAACAAATGAATGAATCTTTAATTTTATTGACTAGAAGATAATAAATAGATTCCATTATTAAAATTAAGAATATTTAAAAATATTGATATCAATGTATAGATAATCTTATAAACAATAGATATTAATATATCGATAACCTAATACACGTTTTGAGTTTTGACACCGTTCCTTCATCCCTACGTGAATGAGGAAAAAATAAAAAGTTGTTTTCGTAGCTCTTTTTTAAATATTTTTTATTGAAAATATGCATTTAAAATTTATGTTAATGAACTATTAGAACTTTAAATAATTTTTTGATACCATTTTGTTAATGAAATATTTCTAGTTTTAGTACAGTAATTAACTCAAAGGCAGGAATGGAACTACATTATTACCCTATTTTCATTAAAATATGAGAAAAAAAGGAAAAAACACACAGATAAAGTATTAGAAAATAAAAGATAAATATTATCTACAACCTTCCGAATCTCGTAATACAGAAATATACACATTAGATTTAATGAAAATACAGAAATATACACAGATCTAATACACAAATGCTGAAATTTACACAGCAAGCCTAATACAATTTTCTCCCGTGCACTTACAATTTTGTCTGCAAACTTGTAGACAGGATGCCCGATAGTCAAATAACTATCGATGTATCTATAATCAATATATTTTTTTTAAAAATATCGAAAGTTATTCGATAATTAATCGAACAGAATAACTACCGATAATCATGCAGAAAATCTATCGAATATATATTAGAACATTAGAATATTAGAAATGAAAAAACAGTAAGAAACAACATGGGCCCATCGAGACTCTCCCAGCCAAGTCAATAGAACCAAACAACATGTTCATGCAAATCCACAAAGCACTCAAGGGCTTGTCAATAACTTACATAGTATATACAAAGTCTAAAACATGCTCATGCAAATTCACAAAGCACCCTAGGGCTTGTCAATAACTTACATAGTATACACAAAGTCTACAACTAAAAGAAAAAAAAACTATATCTAAAGTACATTCCAACCACACCACAAGCTTTAATAACTTTATAGTAATAACATGCAGTTTAACTTTAATCCCTGCTGGAACTAAAAACCCGCCAATTTGGTTTAGTCAGAATATACTATATGATACCCAAACCATCCATATACCTATCCAATCCTTTCTTAAATGTTGCAATCGATTCGCACTCGACAACCTCCTGTGGCAAACCATTCCAAAATTTGACAACCCTATTATTGAATGAATGCTTTCTTACATCAAGATGGCATGCTTTCTTCTTAATTTTCTTACTATGCCCCCTGGTCTCCCGTCCGTGTTCTACTATGAAGAATTTATTGGCCTCCGTATTAATTATCAATAGATGTAAATATTTTTGTAGACTTGTATCATGTCCCCTCTGAGAAATCGCCTTTCTACAGAAAAGATTCCTAACTCCTTTAGCCTCTTCTCATAGCCCTTACCTTCAAACCCAGAAACCTTCATTGCTGCTCTACGTTGCGCTCTCTCCAGCATATATATGTCTTTCTTTAAATAAGGGACCAAACTTGTGCATAATACTCTAATACTGGCCTAACATACCGCAGCTATTATACAGCTTGCTTATAACTTCCTTGCTCTTGTAAAGAACATTGCGATTTATTATGCCCAGCATCTTAATAGCCCTCTACCGGCTCACAAGGCATTGCTCTCCATAACAGCGTGTAGGAGTCGTAGACAGAAAACCCATGACCTCACCATTACATATGTTTGGTGCGGGGCTAAACTGGAACTATGTTGTTGCCATTTATGGGCAGACCTTCCAGTCCTACCTCCGCCTTCCTTGACCCCATTCAGACTGAAGGTCTGTGAATTAAAGTCTGAGAATTGCCAGGGGTGCATTCCGTTCCTCTCCGCAGGGGAATAAAAAAAAAAAAAAAAAAAAAAAAAAGCCGTGGGGTACTTTTAAATTACTGATTAAAAATTCCGCCTAAATCTTTTCTTGGTCACAGACTCATTAGACAAGCCTCATTCATATCGGTAGTAAAACCTTTTAGTTGAGAACCTAGGTGAAGAACCTTAACACTTTTTACTATTAAAATTCATTGGCGCATCGTAGTCTGTCCAAAGCAAGGAGACTTTATCAAAGATCATTTCGCTGAATCTTTATACATCCTTCACTATTCCTAGCTGCATGCGTGTGCGCCACTTTGGTACAAAGACAGGATTCATGTCAGAAACTTAAAAAACCTTGCATTTTTACACACCCCCAACACTGTAACCCTGTGGGACACCACTCTTTCACTATTTTTCCCATTGATGACTTATTCCATAGTTGACACAATGTTTACAGTTATATTATATATATATATTATAATATATGAAAAATATATATATATATATTCACTATATATATGCTGAGATATATATGATAGTGATGAAGCAGACTCATGTGATATATATCATCGCGATGATTCATAATTCCTATGATATCTTCCATATATATATAGTATATGATTGATTTTACTACTACCTCTGTTCATTTATCATAATACATTAGATAAAGGTTATATATAATATATAATAATATATATATATATATAATTAATATATAGAAGAAAAAGTAGTATATATATTGTAATATATATATATATATAATATATATATATTATATATATATATATTATATCTATCTATATATATCTATATATATTAAAATCTCTGAATTTTCTAGTGGCCTTACTCATTTTTTTTTACAAATGTGACTATATACATATGTATTTTTTGTCTCAAATCTTCAATTTACCGAGTTTTTACCATAAAAACACTCAGACCTCGGTGTGTTGGTGGTCAGCTCCTTGGGGAGGTATCTAGGGCAAGCCTGCCTAGTTTTCATATATATATATATATTGGCCATTTTGCTGGGTAGTTATATGTTACTATTTCCATCTTCGTCATTTCCTATTACGACCTTCCTCAGCTGATAGTATATATATATAATATATAAAATAAATATATATATAGTACTGATATATTAGGTATCTATAGGCTATAATATATAATTAGTATATTTAATATATATGATATAAATATATATTAATATATATATATATATAATACTATTAATACCCGTTCAGTACTCAACTTAGTATATATGATATATGGATATCTCTCATCTCTGCACTACTATCTGCATATATCATTACTATAGCTCTAGATGGGATACCTAGTCTTATTTAATAAGTCGGTATAGTACATCACACCGGTGCGATTGAGTAGGATATTCCTTTATTAGTGAGGTGTATCTCACGCGTAGATATATTGAGATAGGTTACCTATTAGCGTAACTACTATAGCGGTTATACATACTCAGTGATTGATGATTACTCTAATAGTAACGTGAAGTGGATATAATAATATTA
>JABUQX010004581.1:42500-45000 GCA_015478945.1 Trachelipus rathkii
TGACGTATAGTTGATACGTAAGTTCCGATAGATTAATAACATCTTCAATTAATATTTATCATAATATTATCTGTGTATTATATAGTATGAGGGCTATAATATAATGATACCATAATTAATAAGTATTATCTTATTACATTCATCCTAATATAGTATTTCTCAAGTAAGGTACTTTCAATGTAGTACATTAATGTTGAAAAGACATTATACTTATCTACTTGATAGTGCAGTGTAAGCTATTAATAAGCTTGGCCGCTCAACACCACCTAGTTGGACAAACAGTTTTTTCTATTAAGCACTGGGTAACAGCACATCTAATTGGGTTAGAGAGTTGGTTGACCTGTGACACACAAATGGTGAGTAGTCCATGAAATTTCAGATATTTTGGGAGCGTACCCACTAGCGTTTTACTGTTCTGGGTTAGGCTTCTTGAAACCTTGTCGAAACCTTTCCGACACATATACCAAATACCTCCGATTACATCGACTCATCATATGTACGTCTTTTGCTTGCCTCTGGCGTTTCTCGAGTAGTTCTTTCACTATGCCTGACTACCCATTTTAAGACACAATCATATTCTATCGTTCTTCATATGAGCTCAAGTAATCCGTTCGGTATGGACGTAACAAATTGCAATGCCTCAGGAGAGAGTTTAGATCCGAAGAAAAAACATTCTCTCTTCCCATAAATGGCTGGGATTATTACCAATATTTCGATTCGAGTAAAAAATGGACAATGCACAAATTATTGGGAATGTTGCGAGGGACGTGGCGGGAGGGTCTAGAGTGGGATTGGGGTTCATATAAGTCTGTTGGGATTGGATTTTAGTACGTGAATGTAATTAGGTCAGTTAATTAGCTTTTTGTTGTGGGCGAATTTTCATATTTGTTCAAATTCTGTGGGTTAAAGCAACTACCTGTTCAGCCAGATTACTCAGTTTCAGAATTCAAAGATGCGCTTTGCCAAGCGACTCTCTTCACACCACGAGGCTGAGGGCTGAGAAAGCCATTTCTAATTGAAATTGCAAGCTTCTCTGATGGTTCAAAGTTTAGCTATTAAAGTAACTAATAGACTTACGAGAGTCCTTGTATACACGACAGTGACCGAATTATTATAATGTCTACAATATATGTAAATGCTCTGCACTGTGTATGATATTAGTGTAACGGATATGATACTTGTAAAAATATTAGTCTAGAGTAAGAATTTCGGGGGGGGCCATGGGCCCCCTGGCCCCCCCTCTAAATACGACCACTGTGTATATATATATACTGATATAGTCCATATATATATGATATTATATATAAATAAATATATTAAATTGATGTATACTATATATATATATATAGAGGTATATAAGTAACTATAGATAATATACTACTATGGTAAATGAGAAGTATTGATAAATATTATATATATACATTATTATATATATAATATTAATGCATAAGAATACAATAAATATATATATTATATATAGTACCTTAAATAGATAAACGAGAGTTAGGCCGTTTCGTAGCATGCCAGGGACAGTGAACTGATTTTGCTTCGCATCTTTTCCAACATCCTTGTTTTTTATACGGAGACCGAGGAAGTATCCTAGCAGCTAGTAGAGATGACTCTAACATCCGGTCTTCTGCTATTTGCTTGTACTCTCATCTCTTGGTACCCAGTGGGTAGAATCCTACTTGATGTGCGCGCTATAGAGAGCAAGAGTGTCCTACTGTGAGACCTCTGGTGGCGGAGAGATCGAACGAGTCACGTCTATGCACCCCTAATGAATACGAGATGACTAGTTCTACTGAAATAGGGTCGAGGAGAAGCAACTTGTGACCGCTTAACCGTGAGCGCGTTTATATTTATCACGAGTTATGTCGATGGTCTTGTCTCGTGCAACTTGAGCCACTTGCTGGGCGGAATTAGAAATGGTTTTTCAATAATAAAATATGCTGTTTAGCGACGTCTCTAAGGAAATCTCCTGACTCCGACTCGCCCGAAAACTCCCATTAGAAGGGTTTGCGTGATCAATGATTGGCAATGTGTTCGCGACTAACACGGCCCTATCCCTGTGAGTGGTTATCTACTACCGACTATACTCAGATTCATATCACTAACTATATAGAACCAAAATTATGGTATTATGTGATAACTCCGTAACTTATATACTATATCAGACTCATACTATATCAGATCATTCCTAACTTTAATAAATCAATAATAAATTTATATTCTGAACTATTTATCTATATATATATATACATATACTCTATATTATATACTATAGGTATATATAACTACCGACTTCTCACATACTCCAGCAGTCTAATATATAATATATCCATATATATATATATATAATAATAATTTATTTATTAATACTCTATGAACTTCAATACTTTAGATTACCGTGTTTACCTATACCAGATTATTCTTGAAGATATCGGAAACTCCAACTATACTTTTGCAACAACCAGATATTTTCTTTCTTTTCTCCCAGCCT
>JABUQX010004581.1:50000-57523 GCA_015478945.1 Trachelipus rathkii
GGGGGCCGCACCCCAAGCGCGGGGATGGAGGGCCGGAAAGAGATCCAAGATGGACCAGGCGCCCGAGGTAACCACGGCACGGAGCGGGTGACGGAGCGAAGAGAAAGAGGGAGAGAATGGGACGGGAGGCGCGCATCGAGCAACCAGACCAGGAAACGCCACCCCGCGGCCCTCTCACAACGAGGAGGAGGGGATCCAGAGAGGTCCCGCGAACAAGGAGGCGATGGAGGGGGCCCCCGACGACGAGGCAGGGGGCCGAGAGTCGATGTTGACGGGATGGGGAGCGACCCGTGAGAGAAGGGAACAGCCATGGCGCAGAGCACCAACAGCCACAGGAAACCCAAGCGGGCGACCGGAACTGGACGGGCCAGACAAAGGAAGGGGGAGCGCCGCAGAGAGGGACAAGGGCAGAGGGCGCAAGCAGAAGATGGAAGAGGGAGAGAGAGAGAGAAGAGAGAGATAGAGATAGAGAGTAGATAGAGAAGAGAGGGAGAGAGATAGAGAGGCAGACGAGAAAGACCGAGAGAGGGACGAGAGAGCAAGAGGATAGAGAGGAGAGAGGAAGATAACCGAAATAGAAAAAAGATGACGAAGAGAGACGCGCACGAGACAAGAAGTGAGGAAGCCGGGAAAAGGAATGGGAAACCGCCGTAGCGGAGACGAGACCCGCGGAAGGACAGCCAGCGAGGAGGGGAGCAGCGGGGCAAGAGAGCACGAGGGAACGCGAAGCTAGGCAACAAAAGAGGAGGCCGCGGCAGGACCCAGCGGGTACGGCGCAGCCACGGGGGACGCGGCTGAAAGTTGAAAAGGACCGGTCAAGGGGGGACTGTGGGGGAAGGAAAAGCAAGAGCAAGCAGAGATCGGGGCGACGGAAGGGAGAAAGGGAGAGAGGCGGCAAGAAATCAATGAGACGGAAGGGCAGGAGGAGAGGACGGAGACCACACGGCAGACCAAAGACGGCGGCGGCAAGTAAAAGGGCCAGGTGACGCAGGGACGGATAGTCAGGGAAGCGTGCGGCGCAGTGCACCCGACGAAACAAGGCGGGAAGCGGGGGCGGGGGCCGAGGGCAGAGGAGGCGGAGAGAAGTGATCAAAAGAGAGAGAGAAGAGAGAGAGAAAGAGAGAGAGAGAGAGAGAAAGAAGGAACCCCGAGAAGGGAGAGAACGGAGAGACTGAGAAAGAAAGATTCATCAGGACAGATTAAGACGATAGGACGTGAGAGAGGTGGGAGGGTGAGAGAGTGATGTTTTTTTTTTTTTATTTTTGATTTTATTTATTTTTATTGTTGTGATAATGCCTGTGAGTGATGTTTTGTATGGTATTTTTTTTTTTGATTTTTTTTATATATTGTTATAAAATAAAAGAGAGAGAGAGAGATTTTTTTTATTTTGTTATATTTTTTATGATTGTATAGCTGAGTATGTATTTGTATATATGTATGTATGATGTATGTAAGTAGAGAGAGAGAGGATTGTATCAGTATTCCTTATAAAAGATATATATAAATAAGCAAGATATGTTTTATTTTATTTTTTTTTTATTTATGTTAGTTTTATTTATAAAGAATTTCGTATTAATCTTGTCGATTAGGGATATAGATTAAAGGTTAAATAGTATATTAATATAGTAACCTATAATTTATATAGAGATATATATAGAAATATTAAAATAGTATATATTTTATTTATTAGTAGGTATGTAATACACTGTATGAATATAGTATATATAGTAGAATAAGTAAGATAATATATATAATTAGTAGTATGCATAAACCGTAAGTGATGTTGGATAAGTGTATATGTGTGTGAGTTGTGTATTAGATAAAATGTTGATTGGTAGTGTTGTATTATGTGTAGGGTGAGTAGAGAAGTAGTAAGTGAATATGGTGTAGTATGTTGAGTTGGATAGTAGTTGATTTTGTGTTATGGTGGGTTTTGTGATTAGATATGAATAAGTAAGAGAGTAATATATATATATGAAATCATGACAATTAAGTGTTAAAATGTTTAGAAGCACTTTGCACGGGTCAAATTATTCCATTTGGACATGACAGTTATAGATAGGACATTACCAAATAAATTATGAAGGCAAAATTCATTTGGGAAAGTATGAAGGCTTGAGTTCAAATGTTACGAATAAGGTAGATGGAAAAGAAAGAAGAGAATATGCGAGCATACATTTTGGATGAAGATAGAGCAACCGAGAGAGAGAGAGAGATGGAGAGAGTATGATAAGAGAGTGAGAGAGAGAGAGGAGAGAGAGAGAGAAGAGAGAGATGAGGAGAGAGAGAGAAGAGAGAGAGATGGCGATGCACCAAATGATGATGGAGAGAAATGAGGGAAAGAGAGAGTTGAAAAGAAAGATACTTAGATGAGACTGAGATTCTTATATTGAATTTTGAGGATCCAAGACGGCGGCACAGCCGCTTTTTAAAAAAGAAGAGAAAACGAGGAGAGAGAGAGAGACTGAGAGCAAGGAGATGCACAGAGGAGAGTGAGAGAGGATGTGAGAGAAGTGTGAGAGAGTAGAGAGAGAGAGTAGGAGAGAGAAGAGAGAGAGAGAGAGAGAAGAGAGGGGAAGAGAGAAGAGAAAAGAGAGAGACCGTTAGAGCCGTTTTCTACTGCTGAAGGTCTGAAATCTCATCCCTTCATATTGGCCAGGGTCAATATTTGGCTAACAGGCGCTGAGAGACCGCCCGAATTTCTCAAGGAACCCCTACACCCCCACCTAAAATTGAAAATAAAATTCGAGAAGTTTTCAGCAAGAGATGACGTTTGACACATATCAACAGCACCAAACAGTAGCATGTTTTTTTTTCCCTCTTAAAGAACGTTGTATTCGGGTGTGTTTTCTTTGTCAATATCGTCATTTACATGAATTTTTTAATTTATTTCTATATAACCTTTATTGTTGTTTGACATTTTCGTTATCAAACTTGCAAATTTGATTTTAGACTCCAAAAAAGACGAACGATTGTTAAATATGCCAATAGCTTATGGCGTTGATCCTAATTTACTTTCTTACAATAAAGTTCACTCAACTTCTTTTCAGAATTTTCTGTACCTCTTCTGCTTCTCTCAGCGTTGTCCAATTGCCAAACCCACTTTTTCTCCCGGAATTTAAAATGAAAAATCTGGTAATATTTTTTCCGAGTTATCAGGGGAAGTGGATGAAATTTATATCAGAGAGCATATGTAATCGGAAGAGATGCACAATTTTTTACCGTATAGATAATTTTCATATTTTTGACACAGTGACCGTGTATCTTTGTATGATTTTTTGTGTAACAAATTTTTTTCAATATACAAAAAGCTCTAATTTTTTGGATTTTTTATAAATTTCTTTGTGAGAGAGGGAATATAAAAATCATATATCTTGAATAGTGAGAAAAAGAGGTCTGCTCAACCAATTTTATTCTCGATTTTATGACAAGCCCTGAAAAATTTTGATGTTTTTGATATCGGATTGAGTAGAAAAAAACCCAATGAGTATATCAATTTCACTTTTCCAAAAAATTCAAATGTTAATAATTTATGTAATATATATATATATATATTATAATTATATAGTGAATAGTTTTTGGAATTTTATCAGATATTATCTGATATTTAATTTTTTACTATACATGAAACTCTATAGAATACTATAACTCTTGTGATAGAATAAATTGATACCTGATCCCTATGTGATGGAACTTACTTATATAAATAAGTATTATTCTAATTGCCTTATAGATGTGTATCTGATAATATTATATCAACCTAATTTGGGACTTAGTATATATTCATACTCACGGCTAAATATTAATATACTTTATTATTTATATGTAGTACGTAGTAAATAACAAGCATAAATATATATAGTATATGATAAGTCTCACTATTATAGTTCTTATAATTAAAATTATGAAAGTAATAGATATAATACTGAGTTATATCATTCCATTACCAAGCTTTCTCCACCATGCAAGCGGTTCTTCATCAGGGATAATACGTTTCTCTTTGACGTACTTGTCAACGACTTTTCATGCCAACTCAATGAGAAACTCAAGAAACTCAAAGGCACATCATTAAGTATATAAAATATTTAAAAATTACAAAACAAAATTTCTGAAAAATTAAGTAAAATTTAAAAATGTTAAAAACCTCTAAAAAGATTTGAAAAATTTATAAATGAATATTTTAAAAAAATTAGACTTTTTGAAAATTATAAAAAATAAATTTAAGCTTCAATGTCTGCTGCTGAAGAAAATTTAACTAAATGAAAGTTAAAAGTAAAAATTTTCTGTTATGTTACTTAAAATATATCAATTTAAGTGCAGTTTATTACAAACTCTAAATTTCTTAAATTTATTTATTTATTTATTTATTTATTTAGTTATTTATTTCTCCGTAGCAAATACACAATCCTATTCTTTCAAAATAAAGAGAGAAGATAAAGTATCAAATGAGCCCTAAAGTGCCTGGCACTTCCTTGAAAGACAAACCGAAATATAAATCAGAATACATGCAAAAACATTTGAGAAAAGAGTAAAAATAATTGCAAATGAGTTTCTTAAGAACATAAAACAGTCACAACTTGAAAAAGAAACCACAAAATATTCGCACCTTTTATTGTGCGAACATTTGAGCATATATATATAGATATATATATATATATATATAGATATATATATATATATATATATATATATATATATATATATGATATATTAATTATATTATATATATATATATATAATATATATTATTTAAAAAAATTCCGATCCCGAATTCCAGGGGGGGGCAAGTGCCCCTCCTTGCCCCTATGTGCGGACGCCCATGTCCCCAACCTAGGAAAGAAAGACCACATTCACACAATGATTCTGGCCCCAAATAAACAATCTGTCCTGAGTGAGATTCCAGAAGTCTGGAGGCCCCATCACATATCAAGTAAATCGATTAGATCTACGGATGTCTCGTACGTAATAATAATGGTTGGGACAGAGGTCGCTCTCCTGGCTGGGACAGAGGTCGTACTAACCGTCGTCGATCACCTTCAGGATTTAGAAAAGATGGACCCCTTTGCTACTACCATTCACATTCCGTGAAATGGCTACCTTCGGCGAAATGGCTACCAGGTGCCAAGGAGGCACTTGCAAAATGGCTCATTTGGTGGCACAAGCGCCATCACAAAACAATGCTGGACCTACTTCCCTACCTTCGCAGGGAAACTAAGTATAGGGGTGGAGTTACGCCCCTGTACAAAGAAAGTGCGTTTTAATCCAGTGGTAACTCGTAAAATTTGTAAGTACAAAAGTAGTTTTAACAATATAGAACATATTAGGGAGGAAAGCTAGCCCCAACCAAGCCCGAGTAATAATTACAACAGTATAGGTAAAAATGTTGATACAATTTTGCATGCTAATAAAAATAATATCCAGGTTCATGTTCATTCAAGTGAAAATGCAATTAATGGCATAAAACCATCTGTTTTATGCGAGAGAGCTCCTCAGTTGAGTGAAAATGAATCTTGGTATAGGAAAAATTTGATTTCCTCCGATTTAGTGTTAAGGGTAAGGATATGCATTATCAAGGTAGCGCAACACAGTCAGTTACTTGGCTGGAATCTTTAGCTTCCAACGCCACAATTACTGCGATGCAAAGAGGGTGAAAACTCGCAGATTCTTGCACATGGGTCAGTGCCTTCCCAAAGTTTAAACTGTACAACCGAATGCTACAAAATTTTGCAATTAATTGTCTCCTTCGTATATATGACTATTTGAAGCAATTATTTCTGTTAGATACAGGAAGTTCATTTCTATTTTAAAGGCTTCTGCAGAACAAAAGAAAGATCCTATTGGCTTTCCTACAGCTGCTAATGGAAGTCAGATTAAGATTTTGACTGTATAACTAAAAAAAAATTAAATCCTGCCTTAAGCGGGATTACGAACATAATTTTTTATTGCTGATGTAATTGATAATATTTTTTAGGGCATAGATTTTTTTTACTAAATATACAATTTAACCTATATTTGTAGCTCAACAAATATTCTAAATAGAGTGATGCCATCATATAGTCTGATCCTTATATGTGTACACTTCATTCAACGGAACATGCGTTACTTGAATGCACTCACCGCATAACAAATGATGTGTTATAAATTATCCATATAAATTATGGGTTAAGCTTGCAAATTACTTCGCCCCTTCCTCTGTTCTCTTACTTCTCTTCTCCTTCTCCTCTCTCCTCCTCTCCTTTAGCTCGTGAATATAAACATGTTGTGTGCATGTCATTTATTATAAAACTTTTAGAACAATGTTAATGTGCAGAGATTAATACACTCTTCTTATAATAATAATATCCCTGGGGGTAGCTATCTGACTATCAGGACAATGCCTCCTACAAGTGTAATCAAAATATACCTGCACATATGACTCTCATCTTATCTAGTGTCTGAATTACTACTAATTCGTCCTCTACTTCATATCAATTTCGTATACTCATACTAGAATTTAAATTAACTACAAATGATATATATAGGTCCATTATTATCAATAAGTTCCATCTCTATCCTCCGTATAATACTTAGTAAACAAAATTCCTCTTAAATGATACATTTAATATTATCCTATATAAATTAACTTCATGGGTTCCTCCTACTAAACATTTAAATATAGTCGCATAATTTCTCTACTAATGATTTATATATAGCATTAGGCAAGATAGAAGTGGCAGGTATATAAAATGCGTTTTCATATATATAATATATAATATGGTCAAAATAATATATACTACTCGCACTCACCTTGGGAATTTCCGATTTCGGTACTTTGTCTATAATAATATCCTTAATAGTTATGATTGTAGAGTTATACCGAATATTAAGCCGATATATGAGAATTACTGAAACAAACGAGTACTTTTCGATGTGACAATTATTTTCAGTCTCCAATATATATATATACCTAACTTATAATATTAATGTGACTTATTATCGAAACTTACGTTATGGAGTTGTTAAAGGTATTTTCTGTTTATAGGACTTGAAATAATAAGCATATATAATATACATATAACCTTAGTATAAAGTTTCCACCCTGGATTGTCGAAAGTTCTTAACTATAAATACTCGTTTTTAAAAATATAATGTTTACTCATAATTAATATATAATATAATAGTATATATTTAATTGAAGTGATACTGTCCATACCAGTCCCCTAGTTTTTACAAATATACATTAATCTTTATATCACACATTACTTTCTAATAAATCCACTAACATTTATATATTAATTATTATGATGTAATGTCTTATTCATGTAATTTTCAATAGCTGAAATTCAGAAATGCGGTGACAATGAAGATTTTATGAATTATGTCGACAAAGATAACAGGATCACATTGGCTTATGGCAAATCTATATCTGTTATCAGGAGCGCTTGCGTGAAGAGTAGGAACGGAAGGGAGAATATTCATAAAGAAATGATGCCCGTAGTAGATGGAAAATTTAACGGAATTATCGGTAATGTCCTGAGAGAGAC
>JABUQX010004582.1:0-22500 GCA_015478945.1 Trachelipus rathkii
TTCGGGAATGCGCTTCAAAAACGATTCCGGTATTTTATTTTCTCGAAATTTATCGCGTTTCGCGTCGTCTCGTTCAGCGCGACTTTCCTCTTCGTGGCAGTTCCATAACGCGTTCTTTTTATCGTCTGGGTAATCGTCATAGTATTTACGACCTTTCGTGTAAAAATTTAGGAGCGGGGTTAACGACATTTTCGCGCAAAATAATAACGCCGTCGCGTCCAGGCATACGCAGGTGTTCTTCTTATAAACGTCTTCCATTAAATTTTCTAATTCAGTTTCTTCCTTTATATCGAATATTTTTTCAGAAAGTATGGAATCGCGGTCGCGTGCGGTTTTTTTGGCGAAATACGGGTACCTTCTATGCGTTTCAAACCCGCTCCTTTTTCGCAACAACCGTTCTGATATTTCTACGATTTTGTGCATTAGATTAAAGCCCTTTATAACGCCCATGATAATTTTCTCGCATTTAGGCACCCGATAACGAATAGTATTCGAGTTTATGTTGTATTTTCAGCTTTCATATAATTAAATACTTATTTTTTTTATTTTTATTTATTAACGTACTTATATTTTTTATAAACGATTAGTCGTTTATCGGAAACGGAAAAAACGTCACTTCTCGTATATACGAATGAAGGTTTTTAAAAAAACTAGTTTCGTCGGTTTCAAAAAAGGTTTATTTCGCTGTCGCGGAGATATAGAATATATCGACAATAAAGAATGTCAATTAAAAAAAATCGTATTCACCTTTTACGATACACGCGTATATATAGCGTTGGTGTAAGAAAACGGTAATACCTTCAAAAGATTGGCGTTTTAGCCGGCATTACAAATCGACCGGCGACGTAATTGCCAAACGCGCGGGTCCTCCTTATTTTCTTTCCGGTTCTTTGGAGCCCCGATTTTGCGAAAACCATGATCTACGTTTTTTTAACATTTTAAAATCGTTCGAATCCTCGATCGCTCTCTTTTTTCCAGTTTCAGAAACGAGATTATTTTCTCGGCCTGTGGCGCCACTAGCGCTAGAAGATTCCGATACCCATTCCGCGTTTATTTCGGGGTTTGGAAAATTTATTTCACGATTGGAGGTCTCATCATCCTCCGTTTCTCTCGCGTTTCCATTCGCGAGTTGCGAGATAATGAAATTTATTTTCGCATCGGTAGCCTCATGCTTTTCGACTAATCTATTAAGAATCGTAGTGTTCATCTCCAGCGGGGTTAGAAAATCTTCCGTCACTATTTTCTTTATTTCTTCCAAATTCGATATCAAGTTATTTTTAAAAGCTGTAGTGTCTACGATTATCCCGTCCAAAACTTGGATAGTAGTTCTCGTCACGGAATCGAGTTTTTCGTATAAAGCCATTTTTTCCGTTTCTGCGCAAAAATTTAGCTCGTGATTTTTTTGAGAGACCGAGAAAAATTCTATATTTCTTTATTATTGAAACTTTTTAAAAGACTTATTATTATTATCATCACTAATCTTGCGTAAACTGAGAAATTAGATTTAGAATAAAAGCGAGGTTAGTTGATTGGTTGTCCGTTCACCACCATATTTACTTTACGCGCGAGGTCGATACCGCCGTAATCTACGGGAACATTGGGGTGTTTACACTCGAAAAATGATATTTCTTTACGTTTATCTCCACGGGGGTTGATTTCGAACAGGAGTTTCACGTATTCGTGAAATACGCGCTCGTCCGTTAATAATTGACCTAGGCGGTTCAATACGGGATCGTTCGATCGCGAAATCCGCGAAAGGAGATAATAAAGGGGGATCCCGGGGTCGTCGTCGTGGTCGCTTCGAAGTAAGACGTTTTTGTCGGCATCGTGACTAACGACGAAAATTAGGTATTTGGAGTAATTCGCTATCACGAAAGCGACGTAGTGCAACCAAGCTTCTTCGTCGGTGCACAGAGGGTTTTTCAATTTTTCTCGAGCGCTTTTCAATAGCGCGGCGAATGTCAAAAATTCGCGACCAGAAACTTTTAAAACTTTATTTCGCGAAATGGGAATGGCGTAGTCCAACCTATTTCGAAAATCGTCGTCCCCGCGCCGTCGGCTTCGGAAGAGCCAATAAAAATGAACCGTCATTATCACGAAAACGCTAAAAATCGCATATGCGACCATCAGAGAAAGTAGCTGGTCGAACTCCATTATCATCGATATTATTATTATTTTAGCGATCGATGATTTAATTCAGGCTCTCAAACTCTTTCGACGATACGCTCGTTCATTTTTAAAATTATTTATAGGTAAATAGATCGGTAAACTTTTCGTATTGGTACCGAGGAAGGTAGCAATCGAATTTGGGATAAAGTTTTTCTTTTAGGCAGTGCCGGAAAACTTTTCCAACGTTGTCTTTATCTACGCATTGTATGTAATGAAGGTATTCGGCGAAACTCATTAGCAACGCGACGTGATTCGTAGAATACTCCTCGTCGAGTCGCTCTGTCGGAATGAAACGATCCAATTTTAAGCAATACATTTCCTCCGGTTTCGACGATCCGATGTAATCGACGGAAGGGATGTCGTTCATCGTCCCGTATTTGAGGAGCTTAACCGTGAGAGACTCGACGAGAATCAACGATTTGTCCCTACTCATTTTTCTTCGAAAGACGGCGAGAGTGTAGCCCAACCCCTTTTCCTCCTCCTCCTCCTTCTCCTCCCCTTCCTCTTTTTCCGTTTCGAGCGCGGCGCACGACGAAAATGACGACGCCGCGGATGGATTCCTCATCTTCGTGTCTTGAATGGAATAAAAAAATAAGTTCTCTATTCGAAACTCGGGAACTAGAGGCATTACCGAATACGCCTGAGCCTTTTGACCGATCATGGGGCCGTTCAGAAACTCGACGTTTAGAAATTGGTGTTCGTCGGTTAATTTGCGAACCGAGCTCGAGTAAATGGCAAACCTATACGTTATGAGCGCGGCACCGTAATTCGCCTGAAAGTAAGAACCGGACGTAACGTCTTCGAATCGCACGTTCGTTTGTTTTCCCATGAGCCTATTCATTACTTGATGAGTAAACGGTTTCGTCCACCAAACGACGTACAGATAGGAGGGAATACTTCCCCAATCGTGCCCGTCCGGGGAGTAGGAGGAGGAGGAGGAGAGGTGGGAGGTGGCCGGTATACCGAACCCGGTGCCACTTATATTGATTCTCCGCCTCTTTTTTCCCATCGACCGAGTTTGACCGTTTAAGTAGAATTCCCTCGTTATGGTCGTGACGGATTTCGTGTGCGACGGGGAGCGCGCGTACCTGTACTCGAAATTCGGGTACCTTACGTTGTAAACGTATTGTTTCGCTCGGCTACCACGTTCGTTCAATCGCGTGTACCTAATGGGCGGTAGGTTATAGTAACTTTCCGTGACGACGATTCCCTCCGCCAATTGAAAACTTTCGCATAACGAGTGCGTCGCAGCTGGAGTAAAAAGCGGAAATGGCGCGATTTCCATTAAGGCTCGTTTCGGACCGATGTTTTCGGAAAACGGTAAAGACAAGAGGGGCACCGGGGTAGAAGTATTCGATATCATCGCCCTAATATCCAGATGGTCGGGTAGAACATTCGATGGGTCTTGTTGGTTTGCGACGTCGTTACCTCGGTCGTCGGTGTTGCTCTTGCAATAGTGACGATTAACGACGTGAAAGGATAAGGGCGTTCCTCTCTTTTTATTTACGAAGAAAAATGTAGAATCGTCTGGAGGAAACGAACCGCGGAATAAACTTTTGTAGCACGTATTCGGTTTTATAAAATTGGTAGCGTAAACCAACTCGCCACTTTTTAAGGATACGCCGAGAAAGGGGGTTTGCTCGAACCAAGCCCTCGTCGGCGGCGGCGATGAATACTTCGACACCATCGACGAGAAAGAAAAAATCTTCGGCGTCATCGTTTCGTCCGCGACTCCGACGCAGAGATCTAGAGCCATATTATTGACCTTAAAGTTGGCGCGTAATGAAGAATTGGGAGAATCCGCGTCGCTAACCGACTTTAAAATATCTGCCAATTTTTTATCCGTGAGCACGATTTCCTTTTCGTATCCGCTTCTTAATACGGTTTCGAGCGAATAGATTTGTTCGTATACGGCGTTGTCGGTGTCCGAATTATAGGACAAAGCCCACCCGCGTGGAAAGTCTCGGTTTCCGTCGTCCGTTTTCCAGAGAAGAACGTAATGCTCCAGCTCGTTATTCGGGTTTAGCATCGTCGAAATTTTTCCTTCAGAGACGTCCTTCGCGTCGTACTCTATGTAAAAGGACCTAGAAAACGACGATGAGGGTGAGGAATCGGCTTCCGTTTCGAGAACCCGTATGTTGGATAAAAATTTACACTTTTCTGCCAATCGAAGAGGCCTTCGATACGGAGGGAGGGAAATTGGTGTTAGATTTGGAAATTTGTCCACGTACTCGTTCCCTTCAAAAATACCGTCGGGGTAAGATACGTAGACTTTTTCTTCTTCTTTTTCTTTTTCTTCTTCTTCCGCACTCGGGATCGGTTTTAAACGGTCGTACAAAAGAATAGCGTCTTTCGATATCAGCAACGGCCTAAAGTTAAAAAGATTAATTTCTAATCTCACTTTTCCTTCGTACAAAATTTTATCGTATACGGTTCTACCACCGACCCCATCGCTAGCTACCTCGCGGCCGCGTTGATGATAATCGCCTAACGTAATTCGCGAGTCATAAAAACGGTTAGGAATTAATAGGGAAAAGTTTTTTACCGGAACGGGCGAACCGAAATTTTCGGTTATCAATTCTATATCTATCAAAGAATAAAAAGAATCGTCCGCCTGCTGGCTCGGATCCCCATTTTTGCCAACCTTCGTTTCGGGCGACGGTAGCGGGCCCGGTTTTCCCGCCGTCGACATCCGCTTCCCGATTTGGATTAAAAGATTCATCTCCCACCCGCGCCCTTTGTTATTCACGCCCTCTATTATCAACTGGGGATATTTTTCGCCGACGCTCAGTCTATGACTTAACTCGACCTGGGATATCGTGGGTATTAAATCGAGGTTCGTGTCCAACATCGTCGTGGTCGTGGTCGTTCGAGCGTCGTCGAAATGGGTAGTGTTAGTAGTAGTGGTAGTAGTTGTAGTAGTAGTAGTAGTCTTTTTCTCTATATAACTTAAAATTTTATTTAGAAAAACGTTTTTCTTCAACGAAAAACTTTTAATACTCTTATAGATAAAAATCATTATCGTCGAGCAAAAAATACATATAAAAAGAATAATCGCTAATAAAAAGTAATCCGTATTTTTAGCTTTATTCTCACTAGGCATTTTATTGTTATTATAATATCGTTATGTTGCGATCGCTATCTTATGAAAAATAAAAGTAAATTGCTCATTTTTGCTCCCGAAAAAAATATTCTTATTGATAGAGTCGGCTTAGAATAAATAGATTAGGAAATTCTCTCGAGAAAAGTCTTGAGCTCGGCATCTTTTTGCAGATATCGACTCAAATGAGAAGGCGTTATCTTTTTCCGATTTTCCAACGACGAAACTTTTATTCCTCCTTCTAGAATTTCTTTTATCAGGAATTTGATAACCGCCGCGAGATAATGAGCGGCATTTTCCTCCACTCCACGGCCGCTTTCTTTCACCAATCCCGTGTACAATTTTTCCGCTAGCTCCGTTTCCGTATTCATCGCTTTTATCTTTTTCGAATATAAATCGGCGGCCCGCAAAGAGAAAAGTGTTTATTGATTAAATTTCTAGTGTCGGTAAACTCGCCGCTGAACATCCTCCTTTTCCTCCTCCTCATTCTACTATCATTCCCTCCCTCCTCTCCTCATCTACGCCTATTGCTATTTCGTTTACTCGAAAGTTAAAGTCGTCGGGATTATCGGCAAAAACGACGTGACCGGCGTTTTTTATAGCTATAATTTTCACATTCTCGCGCTCGGTCCAAAACTCGAAAGCGGGAGAATAATTCACCCAGGTGTTCTCGCCGTAAATAAACGTCACGGGAACGCTTCGAGGAATAAGCGGCATGCGCTCGCCCATGGGATTTCTGGCGTGCTGGAAACTGCAAACCATGGACGCGAACGCTTCTTCCCCGGTGGGGTTCAGCATGTTGCGGTAATAGTGGTGCTCGTCCAGCGGACTTTCGAATTTCTTCGTATTTTTTGGGCCCCTGAGACGTTCGTAGAAAAATGGGTTGACGGGTAATCTAATCACGTTTCGGAGGAGCTTCATCCAAAAGGGTTGTTCGACTAATCCCCAAGGATCGACCAGAATCGCGTGACTAATTCTCTCCGGGTAGTTCATGGCGTAGGAAGCGGCTAGGTAACCGCCGAACGAGTGACCGACGAGAATAAACTTTTCTAATTTTAGGACGGTGCGCCATGCCTCGATGGACTTGACGAACTCCATTTCCGCTTTGAACGCTTTATTAACCAAATTTGGTCGGCGACCGGATGGATTGAGGAGGAAATGTTGTTGTCGTTCCTGCCGCCGTTGACGCTGCTGCCATGAGGCGATTTTCGCGAACACCGGTGGGACGGCGTAATGCGCGTCGCCGCCGCCGTCGCTATCATCCGAGGCGTATTTGAAGAAATCCGGTCGCGAACTTTGATTAAAACCAATCGTGTCGAAAAGGTAAATGGGCCTCTTTTTGGCACCGGTAATGAATTTCGCGAGATCGATCCAGTCGAACGCTAGACTCCCGAAGCCGTGAATTACCACCACGGACGTTTTATCTTTAACGTCCCCGTTAAAAATTAACGTGAAGATTTTGTTACTATCTTCGGAACCCGTGATGACTTTACCTATATCGACAAATTTACTCTCGTGAGGAATTTTTATTTGGGCTAGGAATCTTTTTGAAGTCTTTCTCAATAAAAGCGGGATGGAGGGGAACCATTTTCGCCATAAACATTTTCGAATCAAACACGATTCGCGCGCGCCCTGATAAAGTTGTTTCGCTTTTCTTTGCTTCGAGAGTCTTTTTCGCGTTTTTCGTAATCGCTGCTCTTCGGTCGATAAAATCTTCTCCTTGGGTTTTTTACGCTTCATCTGTACCTTCCGAGTTAAAAGGGAAGAGGGTGGAAATTAGGTTGCCGAAGAAAATATGTTTTCGTTACGTATTTTTAGATATTTTTTATTTGTTTATAATTACTATTATGAATGTAAAAATAAAGTTTTACTTTTTATCGTATTTGTAATTTGATTTACCTAGTTTTTGGATGCGTATAATAATGCAATAATAAGATGAAAAGGGAGTAAGAAACAGTCGGAATAATAATAATGTTTAATTCATTAAATCCCTTGTCAAAAAGTTGTTTTTATTAATATATTTATTATTCAAATTTTTTTTTAAAAACTATGGAGGCGCATATAAAAATAAGTTGATATTTAGAGATGGGAGGCCCAGCACTCCTCTATGAGCGGGTGTTCACCCCACTAGAAGAGAAATTTTGGGGGAACCGAAAACTTCAATAACTCAGGAATAATTTGAGATATCGTAAACCAAAAATTTTTATAGGGTCCTTAGGTACTCTTCATTAGTTTGCGGGGGTACAAAAGGTTCCTGGGACAAGTCCAAAATTTCTCTTCTAGTGGGGTGAACACCCGCTCATAGAGGAGTGCTGGGCCTCCCATCTCTAAATATCAACTTATTTTTATATGCGCCTCCATAGTTTTTAAAAAAAAATTTGAATAATAAATATATTAATAAAAACAACTTTTTGACAAGGGATTTAATGAATTAAACATTATTATTATTCCGACTGTTTCTTACTCCCTTTTCATCTTATTATTGCATTATTATACGCATCCAAAAACTAGGTAAATCAAATTACAAATACGATAAAAAAGTAAAACTTTATTTTTACATTCATAATAGTAATTATAAACAAATAAAAAATATCTAAAAATACGTAACGAAAACATATTTTCTTCGGCAACCTAATTTCCACCCTCTTCCCTTTTAACTCGGAAGGTACAGATGAAGCGTAAAAAACCCAAGGAGAAGATTTTATCGACCGAAGAGCAGCGATTACGAAAAACGCGAAAAAGACTCTCGAAGCAAAGAAAAGCGAAACAACTTTATCAGGGCGCGCGCGAATCGTGTTTGATTCGAAAATGTTTATGGCGAAAATGGTTCCCCTCCATCCCGCTTTTATTGAGAAAGACTTCAAAAAGATTCCTAGCCCAAATAAAAATTCCTCACGAGAGTAAATTTGTCGATATAGGTAAAGTCATCACGGGTTCCGAAGATAGTAACAAAATCTTCACGTTAATTTTTAACGGGGACGTTAAAGATAAAACGTCCGTGGTGGTAATTCACGGCTTCGGGAGTCTAGCGTTCGACTGGATCGATCTCGCGAAATTCATTACCGGTGCCAAAAAGAGGCCCATTTACCTTTTCGACACGATTGGTTTTAATCAAAGTTCGCGACCGGATTTCTTCAAATACGCCTCGGATGATAGCGACGGCGGCGGCGACGCGCATTACGCCGTCCCACCGGTGTTCGCGAAAATCGCCTCATGGCAGCAGCGTCAACGGCGGCAGGAACGACAACAACATTTCCTCCTCAATCCATCCGGTCGCCGACCAAATTTGGTTAATAAAGCGTTCAAAGCGGAAATGGAGTTCGTCAAGTCCATCGAGGCATGGCGCACCGTCCTAAAATTAGAAAAGTTTATTCTCGTCGGTCACTCGTTCGGCGGTTACCTAGCCGCTTCCTACGCCATGAACTACCCGGAGAGAATTAGTCACGCGATTCTGGTCGCTCCTTGGGGATTAGTCGAACAACCCTTTTGGATGAAGCTCCTCCGAAACGTGATTAGATTACCCGTCAACCCATTTTTCTACGAACGTCTCAGGGGCCCAAAAAATACGAAGAAATTCGAAAGTCCGCTGGACGAGCACCACTATTACCGCAACATGCTGAACCCCACCGGGGAAGAAGCGTTCGCGTCCATGGTTTGCAGTTTCCAGCACGCCAGAAATCCCATGGGCGAGCGCATGCCGCTTATTCCTCGAAGCGTTCCCGTGACGTTTATTTACGGCGAGAACACCTGGGTGAATTATTCTCCCGCTTTCGAGTTTTGGACCGAGCGCGAGAATGTGAAAATTATAGCTATAAAAAACGCCGGTCACGTCGTTTTTGCCGATAATCCCGACGACTTTAACTTTCGAGTAAACGAAATAGCAATAGGCGTAGATGAGGAGAGGAGGGAGGGAATGATAGTAGAATGAGGAGGAGGAAAAGGAGGATGTTCAGCGGCGAGTTTACCGACACTAGAAATTTAATCAATAAACACTTTTCTCTTTGCGGGCCGCCGATTTATATTCGAAAAAGATAAAAGCGATGAATACGGAAACGGAGCTAGCGGAAAAATTGTACACGGGATTGGTGAAAGAAAGCGGCCGTGGAGTGGAGGAAAATGCCGCTCATTATCTCGCGGCGGTTATCAAATTCCTGATAAAAGAAATTCTAGAAGGAGGAATAAAAGTTTCGTCGTTGGAAAATCGGAAAAAGATAACGCCTTCTCATTTGAGTCGATATCTGCAAAAAGATGCCGAGCTCAAGACTTTTCTCGAGAGAATTTCCTAATCTATTTATTCTAAGCCGACTCTATCAATAAGAATATTTTTTTCGGGAGCAAAAATGAGCAATTTACTTTTATTTTTCATAAGATAGCGATCGCAACATAACGATATTATAATAACAATAAAATGCCTAGTGAGAATAAAGCTAAAAATACGGATTACTTTTTATTAGCGATTATTCTTTTTATATGTATTTTTTGCTCGACGATAATGATTTTTATCTATAAGAGTATTAAAAGTTTTTCGTTGAAGAAAAACGTTTTTCTAAATAAAATTTTAAGTTATATAGAGAAAAAGACTACTACTACTACTACAACTACTACCACTACTACTAACACTACCCATTTCGACGACGCTCGAACGACCACGACCACGACGATGTTGGACACGAACCTCGATTTAATACCCACGATATCCCAGGTCGAGTTAAGTCATAGACTGAGCGTCGGCGAAAAATATCCCCAGTTGATAATAGAGGGCGTGAATAACAAAGGGCGCGGGTGGGAGATGAATCTTTTAATCCAAATCGGGAAGCGGATGTCGACGGCGGGAAAACCGGGCCCGCTACCGTCGCCCGAAACGAAGGTTGGCAAAAATGGGGATCCGAGCCAGCAGGCGGACGATTCTTTTTATTCTTTGATAGATATAGAATTGATAACCGAAAATTTCGGTTCGCCCGTTCCGGTAAAAAACTTTTCCCTATTAATTCCTAACCGTTTTTATGACTCGCGAATTACGTTAGGCGATTATCATCAACGCGGCCGCGAGGTAGCTAGCGATGGGGTCGGTGGTAGAACCGTATACGATAAAATTTTGTACGAAGGAAAAGTGAGATTAGAAATTAATCTTTTTAACTTTAGGCCGTTGCTGATATCGAAAGACGCTATTCTTTTGTACGACCGTTTAAAACCGATCCCGAGTGCGGAAGAAGAAGAAAAAGAAAAAGAAGAAGAAAAAGTCTACGTATCTTACCCCGACGGTATTTTTGAAGGGAACGAGTACGTGGACAAATTTCCAAATCTAACACCAATTTCCCTCCCTCCGTATCGAAGGCCTCTTCGATTGGCAGAAAAGTGTAAATTTTTATCCAACATACGGGTTCTCGAAACGGAAGCCGATTCCTCACCCTCATCGTCGTTTTCTAGGTCCTTTTACATAGAGTACGACGCGAAGGACGTCTCTGAAGGAAAAATTTCGACGATGCTAAACCCGAATAACGAGCTGGAGCATTACGTTCTTCTCTGGAAAACGGACGACGGAAACCGAGACTTTCCACGCGGGTGGGCTTTGTCCTATAATTCGGACACCGACAACGCCGTATACGAACAAATCTATTCGCTCGAAACCGTATTAAGAAGCGGATACGAAAAGGAAATCGTGCTCACGGATAAAAAATTGGCAGATATTTTAAAGTCGGTTAGCGACGCGGATTCTCCCAATTCTTCATTACGCGCCAACTTTAAGGTCAATAATATGGCTCTAGATCTCTGCGTCGGAGTCGCGGACGAAACGATGACGCCGAAGATTTTTTCTTTCTCGTCGATGGTGTCGAAGTATTCATCGCCGCCGCCGACGAGGGCTTGGTTCGAGCAAACCCCCTTTCTCGGCGTATCCTTAAAAAGTGGCGAGTTGGTTTACGCTACCAATTTTATAAAACCGAATACGTGCTACAAAAGTTTATTCCGCGGTTCGTTTCCTCCAGACGATTCTACATTTTTCTTCGTAAATAAAAAGAGAGGAACGCCCTTATCCTTTCACGTCGTTAATCGTCACTATTGCAAGAGCAACACCGACGACCGAGGTAACGACGTCGCAAACCAACAAGACCCATCGAATGTTCTACCCGACCATCTGGATATTAGGGCGATGATATCGAATACTTCTACCCCGGTGCCCCTCTTGTCTTTACCGTTTTCCGAAAACATCGGTCCGAAACGAGCCTTAATGGAAATCGCGCCATTTCCGCTTTTTACTCCAGCTGCGACGCACTCGTTATGCGAAAGTTTTCAATTGGCGGAGGGAATCGTCGTCACGGAAAGTTACTATAACCTACCGCCCATTAGGTACACGCGATTGAACGAACGTGGTAGCCGAGCGAAACAATACGTTTACAACGTAAGGTACCCGAATTTCGAGTACAGGTACGCGCGCTCCCCGTCGCACACGAAATCCGTCACGACCATAACGAGGGAATTCTACTTAAACGGTCAAACTCGGTCGATGGGAAAAAAGAGGCGGAGAATCAATATAAGTGGCACCGGGTTCGGTATACCGGCCACCTCCCACCTCTCCTCCTCCTCCTCCTACTCCCCGGACGGGCACGATTGGGGAAGTATTCCCTCCTATCTGTACGTCGTTTGGTGGACGAAACCGTTTACTCATCAAGTAATGAATAGGCTCATGGGAAAACAAACGAACGTGCGATTCGAAGACGTTACGTCCGGTTCTTACTTTCAGGCGAATTACGGTGCCGCGCTCATAACGTATAGGTTTGCCATTTACTCGAGCTCGGTTCGCAAATTAACCGACGAACACCAATTTCTAAACGTCGAGTTTCTGAACGGCCCCATGATCGGTCAAAAGGCTCAGGCGTATTCGGTAATGCCTCTAGTTCCCGAGTTTCGAATAGAGAACTTATTTTTTTATTCCATTCAAGACACGAAGATGAGGAATCCATCCGCGGCGTCGTCATTTTCGTCGTGCGCCGCGCTCGAAACGGAAAAAGAGGAAGGGGAGGAGAAGGAGGAGGAGGAGGAAAAGGGGTTGGGCTACACTCTCGCCGTCTTTCGAAGAAAAATGAGTAGGGACAAATCGTTGATTCTCGTCGAGTCTCTCACGGTTAAGCTCCTCAAATACGGGACGATGAACGACATCCCTTCCGTCGATTACATCGGATCGTCGAAACCGGAGGAAATGTATTGCTTAAAATTGGATCGTTTCATTCCGACAGAGCGACTCGACGAGGAGTATTCTACGAATCACGTCGCGTTGCTAATGAGTTTCGCCGAATACCTTCATTACATACAATGCGTAGATAAAGACAACGTTGGAAAAGTTTTCCGGCACTGCCTAAAAGAAAAACTTTATCCCAAATTCGATTGCTACCTTCCTCGGTACCAATACGAAAAGTTTACCGATCTATTTACCTATAAATAATTTAAAAAATGAACGAGCGTATCGTCGAAAGAGTTTGAGAGCCTGAATTAAATCATCGATCGCTAAAATAATAATAATATCGATGATAATGGAGTTCGACCAGCTACTTTCTCTGATGGTCGCATATGCGATTTTTAGCGTTTTCGTGATAATGACGGTTCATTTTTATTGGCTCTTCCGAAGCCGACGGCGCGGGGACGACGATTTTCGAAATAGGTTGGACTACGCCATTCCCATTTCGCGAAATAAAGTTTTAAAAGTTTCTGGTCGCGAATTTTTGACATTCGCCGCGCTATTGAAAAGCGCTCGAGAAAAATTGAAAAACCCTCTGTGCACCGACGAAGAAGCTTGGTTGCACTACGTCGCTTTCGTGATAGCGAATTACTCCAAATACCTAATTTTCGTCGTTAGTCACGATGCCGACAAAAACGTCTTACTTCGAAGCGACCACGACGACGACCCCGGGATCCCCCTTTATTATCTCCTTTCGCGGATTTCGCGATCGAACGATCCCGTATTGAACCGCCTAGGTCAATTATTAACGGACGAGCGCGTATTTCACGAATACGTGAAACTCCTGTTCGAAATCAACCCCCGTGGAGATAAACGTAAAGAAATATCATTTTTCGAGTGTAAACACCCCAATGTTCCCGTAGATTACGGCGGTATCGACCTCGCGCGTAAAGTAAATATGGTGGTGAACGGACAACCAATCAACTAACCTCGCTTTTATTCTAAATCTAATTTCTCAGTTTACGCAAGATTAGTGATGATAATAATAATAAGTCTTTTAAAAAGTTTCAATAATAAAGAAATATAGAATTTTTCTCGGTCTCTCAAAAAAATCACGAGCTAAATTTTTGCGCAGAAACGGAAAAAATGGCTTTATACGAAAAACTCGATTCCGTGACGAGAACTACTATCCAAGTTTTGGACGGGATAATCGTAGACACTACAGCTTTTAAAAATAACTTGATATCGAATTTGGAAGAAATAAAGAAAATAGTGACGGAAGATTTTCTAACCCCGCTGGAGATGAACACTACGATTCTTAATAGATTAGTCGAAAAGCATGAGGCTACCGATGCGAAAATAAATTTCATTATCTCGCAACTCGCGAATGGAAACGCGAGAGAAACGGAGGATGATGAGACCTCCAATCGTGAAATAAATTTTCCAAACCCCGAAATAAACGCGGAATGGGTATCGGAATCTTCTAGCGCTAGTGGCGCCACAGGCCGAGAAAATAATCTCGTTTCTGAAACTGGAAAAAAGAGAGCGATCGAGGATTCGAACGATTTTAAAATGTTAAAAAAACGTAGATCATGGTTTTCGCAAAATCGGGGCTCCAAAGAACCGGAAAGAAAATAAGGAGGACCCGCGCGTTTGGCAATTACGTCGCCGGTCGATTTGTAATGCCGGCTAAAACGCCAATCTTTTGAAGGTATTACCGTTTTCTTACACCAACGCTATATATACGCGTGTATCGTAAAAGGTGAATACGATTTTTTTAATTGACATTCTTTATTGTCGATATATTATATATCTCCGCGACAGCGAAATAAACCTTTTTTGAAACCGACGAAACTAGTTTTTTAAAACCTTCATTCGTATATACGAGAAGTGACGTTTTTTCCGTTTCCGATAAACGACTAATCGTTTATAAAAAATATAAGTACGTTAATAAATAAAAATAAAAAAAATAAGTATTTAATTATATGAAAGCTGAAAATACAACATAAACTCGAATACTATTCGTTATCGGGTGCCTAAATGCGAGAAAATTATCATGGGCGTTATAAAGGGCTTTAATCTAATGCACAAAATCGTAGAAATATCAGAACGGTTGTTGCGAAAAAGGAGCGGGTTTGAAACGCATAGAAGGTACCCGTATTTCGCCAAAAAAACCGCACGCGACCGCGATTCCATACTTTCTGAAAAAATATTCGATATAAAGGAAGAAACTGAATTAGAAAATTTAATGGAAGACGTTTATAAGAAGAACACCTGCGTATGCCTGGACGCGACGGCGTTATTATTTTGCGCGAAAATGTCGTTAACCCCGCTCCTAAATTTTTACACGAAAGGTCGTAAATACTATGACGATTACCCAGACGATAAAAAGAACGCGTTATGGAACTGCCACGAAGAGGAAAGTCGCGCTGAACGAGACGACGCGAAACGCGATAAATTTCGAGAAAATAAAATACCGGAATCGTTTTTGAAGCGCATTCCCGAACGCTCGAAGCTCGAGGCGTACATTTTTAACAACTTTTTAGGCTACCATCCCGAAGAAGAATACAAATTTCTGGCTTACGATTACGAGACGAATGGGAAAAAGGGTATCGACTACCCGAATCGGCGCCTCGGTGATCTGAACCACCATTTTCTTTCCAGTTTTTATTTCTATTTCTTATGGCGATTCGCCGAAGATTTAAAAAATTCTCTAAAAGTCGATTACGACTCGAAAAACGCGATTAAATATTTAATCTTTTTCATAGATAAAGGATATATCGGGCTCAAAAAACAGGAACGAGAAAAAAGGAAACTGAAGCGCGCAAAAACTTTTCCGAGCGATAAATTATCCGCGTTGTTGAAAGAGATAATGGATAAGAATATCGACAAACTTCGGAGTAGCGACGACGGTGGTAACGGAGCGGCGGAGGTAGAATTTCGTAATAGGTATAGAATTCCCGACCATTATTTAGGCGTGGTTTTAAAACTGGTTTGCGAAAAAATTCCATTTTGGTCTCTCGTAAAATTTTTGCAAGAACCCTACATAGCGTTATTCCTTATCCGGTACCTCAACCTCGAGAGCGTTTACTTCGCTAATTTCGACAGTAACGAAGCCGACGTCGATATGTCTAGATTCTGTCAATTCGCAAAATATGGAATTTCTTTACGCGACGACGATAACGTCGCATCCCCTCTTTCTCATCCTCCTACTCCTCCTCATCCTCCGGGATTACCCTGTATCGAAGCTTCAGCGAAAAAACCAATCGATTCGGGAAGTAGGACGACATCGATGGAACTCTCTCAAGCGACGGTGAAACCGGGGAAGGAATCTTCGTTATCTTTATTCGATGCTTATTTAAACGAGAAAAGAAACGAATTGTCGGTCAAAAGTATGAAAAGATATTTCGTTCCGAGGAATTTCCGGACCCCGAACTCGAACGAAATAGACGCTAGAGAATACAGTTGGAGAAGCATGATCGAAGGCTTGTGCGATTCGAACGTGAAACATATTCTTTTATACGGAACCGACGTCGATATGGTGTTTTTCCCTTCGATTTTAGAAGCGCGCGAGAAAGCTATCGTATCGGAAATTCTAGAACGACGCCGACGACGACGAAGAAAAAAAAATTCCAAGGAAGTCGCCGCCATCGGGATTAAAAGGGACCCGAAGGTGTTGGTTTTGCAAAAACGGCAAAATCTCCCGACTACGTCCAGGAACGGAACCAAGATTTATTTCAACAAAAAATATCAAAGGTACGACGTATTCGCCACGGAATTTTGCTTCTATAACTTATCGAAGCTACTCTCCACTTGTTTTTCCGGCGTATCGGCCGTTATTTGGTCCCTCTTTTGCGGCTCCGATTACGCCAAACCGATAATCGACGATTTGGACTACTCTCGAAGAGATCCGGTGCTTAAAAAATTTCTGAAGTTCGAAAACGATTATTGTTTGTGCCCGGTACAAATATTTAATCGTATTCTAAAGAGGGAGGAAGTTTCTCATCCGTCGTCGTCGTCATCCCCGGAGTATTTATGCGAGTCGTGCGGTAAAAAAAGTTCGAGGGAATTAGAAACGACGGCGATGAAATGTCTATCGCAACTCTTCGAAAGCCAAAATGGGAAAGGTTTTTCTCGCTTTAATTGGTATAGCGCGATGGAACGATATACCTGCGAGGACGACGACGACGACGACGACGACGACTGTCGTGCCGATTTTTCCTTCGTCGTCTACAATATCGTGGCTATCGTTTTGGCCGTCATGGTGAATTTAAATATAGAAGACGAATGTGTACCTTTGAACCACGGCGCGGATATCGTTTGGAAGTCTTACGCCGAAAGGAAACTTTTCGATCACGTGAGAACGAAGGAAGGCTGGAGGCTTGGGAAAACGGGCTTCCGGCTCCCGCGCAAAAATGATAATAATATGAATATTATGATGACGAGTAAGAAATTTCACTCTGAGAAGGAGGATGCCGTCAGCGACAGCGGGGGGCCTTTCGATTTTCTTTCATCTTCTTCTTCTTCGTCGTCCTCTTCGTCACCTCCTTCTTGCGACGAAATCTCGTCCGGGTCTGAAGAAGTTTCCAGCAACGATCGGTTTTTCGAAATCCATAAAAATAAGAGAGCCAAATGCGATGAGGAAATCGAGAAAACGGCCCCGTCGTCGTCAATGTCGCTTTCGCGAAACCTACACGGAGGTGGAGAACGGATGTACGACAACCCGATGATCGCCCAAAACGTAGAATTACTCGCGCATTGTCAGGAACCTCAACATTTATTACTCGAATTGATCAGACATATCGTGGAATATATCGCCGGGACGGCCGAGCAGCACGAAATGATGAAACGACGCATTCCGGACGCTCATATTTTCTCTTTCGGCACGAATATGCTATTTTATCACGCAGCGAAATACATTCGAAATTTGCCAGATATTATCATCTCTTTGCCGAATACGACTTTATCATCCTTTCAGAGCGAATAGAAAAATTTTAAAAATAAAGATTTTTATTTTAAATAAAATGTCATTTTAATCAATTATACTTAAAGGGTAAATAGAGTTGAGGATATTAAACGATTTTATCGAATAAATTCCATTTATTTTCTTCTTTAAAAAATAAAGAAATTAGTTATATTCGTATAATTTTTCATTATTCCTTATCACTCCATTCGTTTTCCTCTTCTTTTTTATCTTCCGTAGGGGAGTTTGCAACCGCCCCACGAATAACTGTAAGTCTTTCGGAAATCGCATTCACAAGAGGATCCTCTTGAAAAACCTTATCTTCTGGTCTTAAGGTAATGGTTTTCCTCAAAATGTTTCTATTGAATGTCAGTATGGAATTATTCAAGTCAGGTGTTGGCTCCTTGTCGATTGGCGTCGGTTTTTTCAATTCATTTATATCGATTGTTTGCAATTCCTCTTGAACACTCGATGCGCTTTTCGCGTTTTTCTTAACTTTTTTCTTCCAGGGTTTGAACCTATCCGGTATTATGCGACCCACCCTTTTCCTTAATGAATCGCCCGAAACGGATTTTGCATCTTTATCCTGCGAGGATAAACTATAATCGTACGACGATTCAATTTCGCTTTGGATTGCCTCATTCGTCGAAATTTCGTCTGGCGGTGGCGGTGGCGGTGGCGGTGGCGAAGGCGGTGGCGGTGGCGGTGGCGGTGGCGGTGGCGGTGGCGGTGGCGGTGGCGGTGGCGGTGGCGGTATCGACCATGTCGACGGTCGATTTAATAAATCTTCGTCTCGTTGAATACCGGCTATCGATATTGCGGATGCGATAAGCGGCTGCGATGTGGCCTGTGGTATCGTCGAGGTTAGTTCCGATGGAGAGTAATTTGTCGGTTTTTGTTGCGTTATTGCCGAAGTATATCGCGATTGCGTCGATGCGTTTATTTCTTCAGGCGAAAATTTTTCGTTTTGAGAAATAGCGCCATGCAAAGGTAAAACATTTTCCGTCTCTGATGAATCGGTTTGAAAATTCATCAACGGTTGTGGCGGTTTGAAAACTATTTCGTCGGACGTTGTTTTTATTCCTTTTGCGAACATAAGGTCACGACGAGTCGAACGCGAATGCGGTGTTGATGTCGCTGAACCCGACGCTAAATTCCAATCGTCGTCGTTTAACGGCCGAATCGTTGATGGAGGCGGTGTCGATAGAACGTTTTGTTGACCAGTCGTGTGCTGTTGAGCTTCTCTCTGGCTAGGAATAATAAAATCTTCGATTGACATATGGGGAATATTCGCCGGTGGCAATGATGCCGAAGAGAGCGAAAACGAGGGATTAGTAGTCGTCGCCGTTCTACTTATTTTTTCGAAGCTTCGGACCTTTTTCTTAATTTCGCCCGTTCCTCTCTCCTTTCGTACATCTCGTCCGCGCCACACACTAGATGACTTATAATCTTCCTCATCAATTTGCGCCTGTACGTGCTGCTGATTACCGCCTTCGATAGTTTTCGAAGGACTGACCTTAGAAGACAAGGTTTCACCACGCGTTTTTCCCGGAGGAACATCTCTATAATGCGTACGTCTCTCTCCGTTAATGTCAACCTCATTTTCTTTCTCCGAACCTTTTTCTTTAATTTTTGGTCGGATCGTGGGTTGCTGCTGCTGCTGCTGCTGCAGCTGCCTCGCCGTTTTCGTCGCGTCGTCATTTTCCGCCGAAAAAGTGGCCGGCTGTGGGTTTTCCCTAATTTGCCCGAGTCTCTTATTTTGTTTATTATCGCTATCGTCATCGTCGTTTTTATTATTATAATTGTGATTTTTCTTTAATTTCTTCGGAAATGGGTGTAGTCGTCGTTGGTGGCTTTGATTTCTTCGCTGTTGTGGTCGTAGGCTCGTCGGCGACGGCGACGAATTAGAGGAAGAAGAAAAAAGCGCGTTGTGGTCGTCGTCGTTGCTATCATCGTCGTTGTCGTCGTCGCCGTCGCCGTCGCAATCGTTCTCCTCATTCTCACGCTTTCGTTTTAAACTTTCGGTGGCGGAGGAAGAACGTTTTTTCAGGTTGGTCGTCAGCAACATAATTTTGTACCTTAGCAATTCGTTTTCGATCAAATTTAAAGTGGTCACGATGATTCTGTCCGAACCGAGGATAAAGTTCCCCCCTAAATACGAAACGTTCTCGTTTAATTTTGAGTAGTGTCGGATCAATTTCTCGCACGTCGTTATCAGTTCGCTTCTCTCTAAAACCGTAAATTTAAATTGCTCGTAGAACATTTCCGCGTCTCTCAAAAGCCTAACCAGAACAGGTGGTGGAATGCCGCGGTAGCCGTCGTGATCGCAGCCATTATCATCACCTCCGTGCCCGCACCTCCCTCTTCGGGTCGTTGGCGCAAAATCCTTTCCGCTTTTGAGTAACTCCAACTCCTTAGTGACTTTGAACGCGAAGGAAAAAATTAAATCGCTTTTCATAACCTCGTACATATCGTAAACGGCGATACTAGGAGAAGTTAAGACTTCGTAAAATTTTTTTTGAGTCATAATATGAAAATTCCTAAGATCCTTTTCTCTTACGCGAATCGACCTCGGGAAAATATCTTTCGGGTCGTTGGTACGCCGTTCACTCGAGGACCGTTTAAATATTTCGTACTTTACGCTATAGCGCTCGCACAATTTACGGTCGACGCCCGATTCCTCTTTTAGTAAAGCGTAAAGAGTCATAAAGGCGTTAGTTCGCTCAAATTCGCCTGCCGAAATACGGCTACCGACCAGGGGTGGGGGTGTGATATCTTCATCGGCCTCGGCATTTCCGAATAACAGGTTAAGCAATCGAACTCTTTCGCCGTTTAACGCCAACTCCTCGCCACCCACGCCACTTATCCAGTTAGTGTCACCAGGGGCCGAAGAGAAAAATAATCGGTGACGGTCGTTTTCGGGACGTATGATATTTACGATATTTGTGCTCGAATCTGAGAGACAATCCAATAATTTATATAGTCGCGAGGGATCGTGAACCCCGTGCAGATATCTTTTTATAACATTTTCGAAGAAACCATCTCCGGTCTCGTCGTCTTTCTTACCGAACGAGTTTTTAATCTCTCGTATCTTGGTGAGAATGTTGTTTATGACGACGCAGTAAAGAATAATCCTCTTCCTATCGTAATCGCGATGCTCGTTACAAACGAATCTGTTGAAATTCTCACCCAGGCTTTTTACATAGTTATTTAGATTATTTTTCCTTAAATTTATCATCGAGGCGGCTATGGGGTTAGTAGTAGTACTAGCAGTGGTAGCGGGAAAAGGATATTAAAATATTTTTATAGATAAAAAATTTTTTTATTTATATTTACTACAATGGTCTAATAATAACGATATGAATTAAATATTGAGATACGCTTATGTCATTGATATTTTTATTTACATTTATTGACTTTGATGCTTTCTTAAAAAGAATATTATGAGAAAATTTTTAGTGATATAAAAAATGCAATTTTATGAAGTGTCTTTAAAAAAATATATTATATTTTTTTACAAAAAATTATATGAAAATGTCTTTAAAAAAAATTTATTATCTATATACTATTATCTATATACTCTATATACTATTAATATTTTTAAAAAAAATAAAAGATAAAAGATAAATTTGCTATTAGCGACCCCAATAACCACCCCCCTTTCGATAGGGATGATGCTGATGATGACTCTTGGTATAAGGAGGTTGAGGAATAGCAGAAGCAGCAGAAGCAGCAGCAGCAGCGGCAATAGCGGGAGCAGCGGAAACGGAGGGTCTCGTCTGTGGGAATACTGTTGGACGATCGGGTCTTTCTCTTTGATCTCGAGATTTTAGTACATCCTTGTAACCTCTGATGGAAGAAACATCATGAATGTTAGTGTTAAGACGGGGGTCTCCGGGAAATGTTACCCGAAACTCATTAGTATACCACAAGTAAGAAAAATCTAAAATCACCCTCTCGGTTTTCTGTTGTTTTAAATACTGACATAAATCGAATCTAACTTCCATCGGCTCGTGTAGCTCAATTCCCGGTGGTTCGCGTTCAGAATTGTAGTGATATTTACCTACGTAGTAAAAGGTGTCTCGACTTTTTTTAGTTTCAAATTCTAGTAACGCCGAATTGACGGGGGCGATGCATTTAGTAACCCGAAAATTTTTCGGAAGAGTTGAGTTAGAATGTTTCTGTAAATCAACGACCAAACGCTTCACACTTTTCTTCAAACGCTTGTGATCGCTCTTATTATCGATTGATGGATCACGCACAATAATACCGAAAGACTCGCGTATGTCGTAATAGTCGCTTTCGTCATCCTCTTCGCTGCTACTTTCGTAGTGGAGTTGTCTTTCGACTACAGGGGCATGGGAGAATTGCGACGACGAATACGTTTCGCGATGTGATGATCTTTCTTCCTCGTGATTTAAATATCGATTCTGATCGCAGTCCTTTGAAGATTTTTTCTTGTTTTGTAGCGAATTTGACGATGAATGCGCCCTTTTTTCCCCTTTAGAACTCGAAACGCTTGTCGGATGAATTTGAATGATATGATACTTTAGTCTATATATATTATAAACATTATGTAAATAAAGAGGAAAATAATACTAAACTATTAATATCAGAATAAATGATATTCAACTTATTATTATATATATATACTATATATTTATATATATATATTCTATATTGTATATATATATATATATATATATATATATATATATATCATCACTCGAAAGGCTAAAGGTCATGCATGTGACATTTGGTGAAATTATATTTCCAGTGCCACTAAAATAATTTTTCTGCTGAATCGAATGGTATATGCTTCAGCTTTCTACGACGATATTTTGGTCCTTAAATCAATAATGAAATGGAAAAATAAATGAAATAATTTTTTTTACTAAATAACCTTTTTTAGAGTAATTTTAAACTATTGTTCATTTGAGTATATAAAAAATAAGAATTAAGTAAAAACTCGAAATAAAACTTACAAATTAAATTATAGTTGATACGTTTAGAAAAGTATTTAAAATATAGTGAATATTTTTTAAAAATAAATTCCTTTACATTTTTTCTGCAAAATTATCAAATTGCCGCTTATGT